>JAYMTP010000378.1:0-35454 GCA_036897365.1 Geranium brycei | reverse complement strand
AGTTCATTTACTATTTTGAGTTTGTTCATTACTATTGATGCATAATGGATTTTTGATGTCCTGGACATCTAAACTTCTGCTTTCAGATGTATCTGCCACATCATTTTACACCAACACTTTCGTTACTGAGTTTGTGGAGAAATTCCTCAACCTTCGGGATACGTCAAGAGCAACTTCAAGGCCCCCTTTGTCTGAAAGTGATTGTTTAAAGGTATTGTTCTTTCCATTTCCATCCTCTTACATGTATTGGGTCTCACAAGTACCATCAAGAATGACAGCATCTATACATATGGATATCTTTGTTTAGTACACACTTGCTGAAATTGAAGTGATGCTTGTCTACTGTTCCCTTTTGTTCATAGAGACGAGTATATATGAATCGACATAAGATGTCATATTTCATTGTTTATGGGTAGTAACTGATATTTTTTATGATTTCAGCTGAGGAAGGTCTTGAAAGGAATAAAAGTAGAAGTTACACATGGACAATCTAAGTGTTATAAAATTTCCAAACTATCAACCGAACCAACAAATCGGTTGACGTGAGTTTTCCCCGACTCTGGCCTTTTAATTATAAATATGCCCTCTCATCTCATGTTTCTTGAGTTGGAAATACCTGTTTTGCTTACATTCCTGTGCAACTGGTTGCTTTCGTTAACTCTTGTCTTATTTCACATGGGTTCCCTAGATTTACTGCTGAAGATGGGAGCAAGAAGTCTGTTGTTGTCTACTTTCAGGAGAAATATGGCATCAAACTTCGCTATGGCTCTTGGCCATCACTTCAATCTGGAAGTGAATCCAAACCGATATATTTGCCGATGGAGGTATCTTCTTATTTGGTTATTGTGTTATTTCCTATTCGGCATTATCACCATAACAGTTAACAATTCATATTGTGGACTGAATCGAACCAATACTCTTATGCTGTAGACCTGCAAGATTGTGGAAGGACAAAGATATGTCAAGAAGTTGAATGAGAGACAGGTCACTGCTTTGTTAAGAGAAGCCTGCAAGCGACCTAGTGACAGGGAAAAGAATATTCAAGGGGTAAAATGCTTGGAAGTTGTTTTTTGATGAAATATATGTTTCTATTTACATTGCATTGATTCCTATAAATTTCTCTCTCTCTCTCTCTCTCTCTCTCTCTCTCTCTTTTATGCACGGTAAGAAATTTTATCCTGACGGGATTCTATCTTTTGTAGATAGCGAAGTTCAACAGTTATGAAAAGGATGCTTTAGCGCAAGAGTTTGGAATTGATGTGAAGAATGAATTGACCTACATTGATGCCCGAGTTCTACCGCCCCCTATCGTAATAATCTCTCTATCTTATATAATCTCTACACCGTTTTATTTTATTTATTAAGAATTGCTTGACATTGGTGATTTTAGCTTAAGTATCATGATTCTGGAAGAGATCGAACAATTAGACCACGCGTGGGGCAATGGAACATGATCAGCGCGGTGAGTTATTCTCTTCTTCTTTTTTTGAATTGGAGATGTTTTATAACTTTGTAGATTACCGTGTTCCTTTCTCTTTTCTGAAATGTTTTATGATTGCTATCTTCTTGATTATGTCCATGCAGAAAATGTTTCATGGTGCAACCGTGAAGTTTTGGAGGTGTATGAACTTCTCTAGCTTGCCCGAACACATGGCTTCCGTGTTCTGCAATGATTTGGTTGGAATGTGTCGTAACAAGGGAATGGTACGACTCTTATGTAGTTCTTTTCTCCCATTATCCTTTATAACTTATACACAGTAGTTAATTTGGTTTGGAAACTTGAACACATAATTCTTTTTTCAGGTCATCAATCCTAATCCCTTAAGTCCCCTTCTCTCCGTTGGACCTTATCAAATTGGGAAGGCACTGGTAGATGCTCACGATCTTTCTTCTAGAGAAGGAAAGCCCCTACAGTTGTTGATTATCATTCTCCCTGATGTCAGCGGATCTTATGGTATAGACACGAACTCATATTCTGAAATAGAAAAAGAGAAAGCTTATAGCCTGCTAAATATTGACTTATCACCACCATGTGTTTCACAGGTCTGATCAAGAGAATGTGTGAAACCGAGCTCGGAATAATCACCCAGTGTTGTCAGCCCAAGCAAGCAAGAAAATGCAACCCACAGTATTTAGAAAATGTTGCCTTGAAGATAAATGTTAAGGTTCGCCTTTCCAAGACATAATTTATTCGTAGTCATTTTTTCAGTCTAATGTATGATTCATCGATCAAACAGACTGGGGGCCGTAACACGGTACTCGATGACGCAATCAATCGAAGAATACCTCTTCTGTCCGACTGCCCCACCATTATATTTGGCGCTGATGTGTCCCACCCTCAACCGGGAGAAGATTCCAGCGCTTCAATAGCAGCGGTATATGCATAATCAACTCTCGTCATTTATCTAATTCAAATGACTAATTCATGAATGCTCATTTATTTTATGGGAAATAAAAATATTAAATTTGTATGTTGGTTTTACTTTTATCGATCTCATAAGGTGGTGGCATCAATGGACTGGCCGGCAATGACCGTGTACAGGGGCATGCTCTCCACTCAGCAACACCGCGAAGAGATAATACAAGATTTGTATAAAAGAGAGCAAGATCCCGTGAGAGGACCCGTTAGCACAGGAATGATCAAGTACGAACTCACGACGCCGCAAGCGCTCTATAAGTCTAGTTTCGTCTAATTTTCTGATCGAACCTTAATCTTTATGTTTCAGAGATCTTATGATTGCTTTCAAAAGATCAACAAATCAAAAGCCACGGAGGATAATATTCTACAGGTTTTTTACAAATGCCTAGACTATGGAAGAGACTTAATTCTGATCACCAATTTTTAGAGTATAACAATGTTTATTTTCAATTTTACAGGGATGGTGTGAGTGAAGGCCAATTCAGCCAAGTTCTGCTCCATGAGATGGACGCTATCCGGAAGGTAATGACCCTACCTATAGATATAACATGTAGTGTAATCAGTGTAGACTTTGAATAATGAGTTTAGTTACATCACGTGACACAAATAATTAATCAAATGTGAGAAGTGACAGAGAACTCATGTAATAAGATGTGGTCGTTGGTTCCAAAAATCAAATGTGTGAACCGTAGTACTCGATATTAGACGAGTAAGAAAACTGAATTTATTGGTAAATTTAAGAATAGTAGAAAATGTTCTTCAATATTTATTGTATATAACTGAAGTTTACTACCATATCCTGTAGAACGGACTAGAAAGTATGTTCTATGAAGCATGCGCGTAACATCCTATTAACTGACAGTTTTTACATGAACTAGAATACAAGTCGAGCCTGTAAATATTCGCTTTGATTTAGTTAAATCTAACTCGAGTAAAATAAGCACAATATAGGTAATGAAAGGAATTTATCAGAAGCATAACGGATACTAAGGAATTTACTTTTGTTCACTATCAGGCATGTGCTTCTCTGGAAGAAAACTATCAGCCTCCGGTCACCTTCGTTGTGGTGCAGAAGAGACACCACACACGCCTTTTCCCCACAAACCCTGCTGAAACAGACAGGAGTGGAAATATCCTCCCTGGTTCGATTCTAGTCTTGATTTTAAATTTCTTATTAAGTTCCTTCATTTGTTTCTTTCTTGATCAATTCAGTACAATTTACGACTGTCTGTTCAACAGGAACTGTCGTTGATACGAAAATATGTCATCCGACAGAGTATGATTTTTACCTTTGTAGCCATGCTGGCATCCAGGTAACATAAACATGTCATGCCCTTATTCTTGTGAGTTACTACTCTGCATATATATTGCTCGAAACAAAGTAGAAAGTAATTCAACTTTTTATGTAGGGAACAAGCCGTCCAGTGCACTATCACGTTCTCTATGACGAGAACAAATTCATGCCTGATGCGTTACAAAGTCTTACAAACAACCTGTGCTACACGTAAAGTCTTCTATCCATCTATTTGCTCATCTGATCTTTGCTTTAATCACACATCCATGAACTTTAGAAATCTTTGCTTTAATCAGGCATCCATAAATGGTAAATTCATTTAAAATTTACTGTATCACTTTAGAAAACCATACAAGCCCATGTGGTTAAGATGGGCCAACATGACTATAACTTTAGAAAACCATACAAGTCCATGTGGTTAAGATGGGCCAACATGATTTTTTTATTCGGGTAACTAAGAACGATATAATCCTCGTTGTTTCTTCGTCAATTGTAATTATGTCATGTTCGATTTTAGCTTTGCTGTTTAATGTATAGTATAAATTCGTTTCAGGTACGCGAGGTGCACTCGTTCTGTTTCTGTAGGTCAGTCCCTTATATATATACATATAACTCTGCTGATTGATTGGAGTTGTAGTTATATACTTGGAAGTTAACATTACTGAATCATGTATTGTCCCTTTGTGTGCAGTTCCACCGGCATATTATGCGCACTTGGCGGCTTTCAGGGCTAGGTATTACATGGAGGGAGATGGTGGTACGTCAGAGAGCGAAGGAGGGATGATTGGATCTGGTGTGAGGAAGGAGGCTGCTCCGGTTCGTCCTCTTCCTTCCCTCAGCCCCAACGTGCAGAACTTCATGTTCTATTGTTGAGGTCTAGACTTACATGTCTCTGCGGCTTTATCTTAATTCTTGAGTCCAATTCTATATGCATTACAGTGGTTTGTTGCTTCTGGTACAACACATTGTGTTCTGGATTTCTGTTTTGAGGAAATAAACAATTTATGTCATTATAAGAAATAGTGTTTCTTTAAGAGGTTTTGGAACTTCACTTGAGTTAAGGGTTGCAGTGCCTTGCAGTTTGCTTTTAGTGGAACTTCACTTCGTGTTCTATTGTTGAGGTCCAGAGTACATGTCTCTGCCACTTGCTCTTAATTCTCAGAGTCCAATTCTATGCATTGCCGTAGTTTTGTTGGTTCTTGTACATTGCTGTATCTGGATATTTTGTTTAGTTATGTGGTCAATTAGATGTAGTGAGAGGGACACAGACTTGTCTTACAGTTCAGTTTGTTTTTGTTTCTGATACGTTGCGTCAAGTGGAACTCTAGTGTGATGCTCAAATTAATTATATTCACTTGTTATAAAGATTTTGAGTTTTAGAATTGCAATGAAGTTTCAGTTGGTAGCTAGGGGGAGGATACGGGGCAAATTTGTTGATTCACACTGAGTTCAGGATATTGGCTCCGTAGAAGAAGACTATGGAACGAGTTTGGGCAGATTTAGTGATCTCGCTCTTACGTCGGTCGAATTCTAGAACAAGGGTGGACTTAGTGATCCCTGTCCCCTATCGGGTCGAGACAACGGATCCCGTCGGGTTTGGGGATTATTTGTGATTTGTGTTGTACTTCTTTGTACTGCTCTTTGAGTGTTCTTTTCCCATATTGGGAATCAATCTCTCTTTTCTTTAGTATATCATTTTATTCACTGGTAAAAAAAGATGGCAGCAGATGGGTTCGGGGCAGTTTCAGTGACCCGTCCCCTACGGGTTCTGGATTTTGCAATCCCTATTGGGGAAATTTTCTATCCATGTAAATGATGTAGAACTGTAGTGACTAAATTCAAACATACATATCAGCTCCTTACACCATATATATCAAGGAATTATAAATGTTGACCACAGAACTAAATATCAAGACCAGGTTAAGATTTAGTGATCCTGCCCTTGCCTGTTTTTCATGAATAAGGATGACCACAGGATATGTTCGGGCTGGGTTTAGTGATCGGATCGGGACAGTGAATCCCCGTTGAGTTTCAGGATTATTGCCTCTACAAGATTGCAACGGGGCGGTTTAGTGATCACCGTCCCCTACCCCCATCGGATCGATGATGTAAAACTGTAGTGACTAAGACAACTAAATATTTAACACGTAGAAATAAACTTAGGATAGAATTGTACCAAAAAAGACATAGCAACCTAAAGTTCAACATTCTGAGCTAAAGCCCTCAACTCAACCATAAATAACTACATAACTAAAACCTTCCTTCAAAAACCCTATTATTATTATCATTATTATTTCTAGAACATCTCTCAATTCACTGCAACCTCAGCCGATAAGTAGCTTGGATGCACAGTCTCTTGCCCGTTCACTTTGCTCTTGGACCGCTTCAGAACCTGCACCGCTTCTTCAACTTTCGCAGCCAACGACTCAGGCGACTCCAGTAACAGAAGCAGTTCCGAGTTGTCCATTTCCAGAAGCATCCCCGTGATCTTCGCAGCAAGATCAGGCTGTCAACAAAAAAAAGATATATCCGTTACACCCGTTTGATTCTGGGTCAGCAAATCATGCAGGACGAGGTTTCTTGCAAAACAAATTTCCTGGTGGAACGAAATTTCATCTTTATCTTATTGAGTTTTCCTTCTAATTTATCTCCTTAGTGTTCGAGTATCAAATTGAATCTAAGAATTGAACTGACTCTCGAGTTACCCAGAAGTATTCAATAAAACATCTCTCTTTTGCACTCAATTTGTCACATATTAGCCGATACACTACTGAGATGCATATCAATATATGAGCTCTTAGTGAACATGGAAATAGTAACTGGTTCGTAATTTTTCAAGAGGAAATAGTTACCTTGTGATTTTGGACAAGGGGGTACAATCGCTCGCCGAGCATCTGCTTCTGCTGCTTGGGTGGAGCGGCCGCGAGCGTGCTGCTATTCAGCATCTCCGCGCCCTGTGTAGCAGTGCCAGCAGCGGCATTGGGGGAGACTCTAGGTCCTTTGTTCATCTCTCGGGAGCGTCCATTTGACGTATACTTAGCCTGCACATTGTAATGCAATCAACCTTTTAGTTTCTAGAAGTTTTTATACCATAATATTTGTTTCTTATTTGTATACTATGTCTGCTGAAATGATAAGGTAATTCATAACAAAAACAATTTTCACTTCTATATAAATGTTAATGACACTCCTATTCATATTTTATTCCCTACTCCAGCTTTTTACCTTTCATTTGAATTGGTGGATCCGAGTTATTAAGTAACACATTACTACCAAACAGGAATAGAGGACATATAAACAATAATAAAAATAAAAATTAACTCTTGGGAGTTAGGCATAGCAAGAATAAGTTTTCAGCAAGCAAACACGATAATAAGGTTAACTGCCACCGAGGCTCACCCTCACATATGAGAAATGATTATACTTATAAGCAAACCTGCAGATTGTTCGAATCTCTCGAAGATGCAACGGGGTGAGTAGGCTGCGGTGGCATGTATGTAACACCGTCTTGGGGAAGCATATTTCCATTTATCCTTCCTCTGATCGGCCGTCTTGGAATATTAGGAATCTGAAGGAAAAAATCAGAACAAGTAGGCAAACATAGACTTAAGCACCTCTTAGAATTTACAAAAATGAAAATATTTTAAAACCAGGACTTGTTTTTTATGCGAAAAATATTTAAGGTGGAACTGTGGACAAACAAGGATGTATAATCAGGTGTAACATGCGGGAATATAATAAATTTGACCGTTATACCCATATCCATATAATATTATCTCAATTTCGACAAATGTTCCCAATAAAACTAATATCGAAACTGCTACAAACATTTAAAGGCGACGTAACGTGGCAAGCAAGCATCATTTATTGCAACTTTTGCTTAATTGCAAACAGACTAGAAATTCCCAAACTATATTGGTTAAAAGTGTTAAACAGATTGAGGATGATATGATACTGCGGGTCCAATGATTGGGATTTAAAGCTTTTGCTAGAACCTTTTCCATTCTACTAGTTGGCATTAATGTTTACACTGAGTTACTTAAGAGAAAAGATACTTACAAAAGGAAGTGGTGGAGGTTGAAAGGCTGGTCTTGTTGCAGGCACGAAGCCATTAGGTCTCCACCCCGGCCTCAAACCCATAGGCTGATACGGGATCATCCCGGGTCGTGGAGGTCCATGTGGAACAACCCCAGAAGGAGCAGCGTAGTAAAATGGAGGGTATGCATTGGGGATAACGGTAGTTGAAGGTCCCGGCATGGCAGCCATACGCTGTGAATACTGCATCTCTAGGTGCGCTTGTCTGTCCTCTTTTCTTTGAGCAATAGCCACATATAATGGCTTCCGGTGGAACATGTACCCTACGTGATTGTCCAAGAATGAGGGTCGGTAAGACTCAAGATAAAGGCATCGGTAAGCTCAATAATGTTATTGGTTCTCAAATAAACGTCAGCAATGTGATAAATACCATGCTCGAACAGTAGCATTAGTGAACTTACCATGAAAAGTACTCACAGCTTTATTGGCCTCCTCCGGGGTGGTGAAGCACACAAATCCAAACCCCTTGCTAATTCCTTTCTCATCTCGCATGAGTTTTGCAGATGTTATCGTGCCGCACGTGCTGAAGTGTTCTCCTAGCTCTTCGTCAGTGACTTCATCGTCAATGTTCTTCACATACACATTGGAGCCCTACAAAATTAGAAAGAATAAGCATTAATACATAGGTTGCCGATTATAAGTAGCGTTCTGAAAATCGGGCTAGATGGCCCCCTAGGCGTGAATTTTTAGAACACCAACCTAGTTTCACGTAATCGGTCAGTTTAAATCGGCTAGGCAATTTAGGCATAAATTTTTAAATTTTATTTTATGAAGAAATAAAATAATTTATACTAATAGGTATCTTTAAGGATATGAATATAGAAAATATTTAAATCTTGATTTTTATTATCTTTATACAGTATATTTCACAATTTGATTGTGCATATATAATAATTTCTTTGATAAAAAAATGAGAAATACAAATTCGACTAATCCATGGACACTACCTTGTATTTCAAGATTTGCTCCTTCCGTTTCTCCTCAAACTGACGGCGCAATATCTGCTCACGTTCTGCTTTCTTCTGCGCCCTCGCCACATAGAGAACCTTTGAGCCTGCTCGATAAACACAACAATGGAGAAAACATAATTCGTATTGGTAAACTTTAGCAGGGGCATAATGGGAAGGGATGCATAACCTACCAAGTTGTGTTCCATGCATTGCTTCCGTTGCTTGCTTAGCGTCATCAGGACTATCAAAATTTACAAAGCCAAAACCTTTGGACATCCCATTGTCGTCCTTTGCAATAACCAAGCTAACAATATTTCCAAACGTTGAAAACTTTTCCCGTAAGAACTCTTCTGTGAGCTCGGGATCCAAATTTTTTATATACAAATTTGTGTATTTAGCATCTTGCCCAGGTAAAACCCAGTCACTCCTTTTAAGAAACTTTCCAACGTATCTGCAATTATGACTACGATTAGAAGCAGTAACTATGCAGCGACCAAAAAGGAAACAAATGATTAGTATGTCTTGACACTACTGAAATAAGAGAGTGCCGCATACATCTGCTTGTCTCGAATAGTGGATCCGTTAAGTGCCTCCAATGCAGCGTTTGCAGATTCCTCAGATTCATACTGAACAAAACCATACCCTTTACTCTTACCATCTTCAAGTATTGCAACTTTACACGATAAAATGTTGCCAAAATCTTTGAACAGTTCTTGAAGTCCCGCGTTATCGATTGACTCATTCAAGTTCTGTACATATAATAACAAAACCATCAAAGAAATGATGGCAATAATATTAATGAGCATAAGTAGCTCCGACTAAGAATCTACAAGTGCGCTAAAACATACCTTCACGAACAGATTTCCCACACCACTTTTTCTTGCATCAGGATCGCGATGTGACCATGTAACCCTCATAACTTTTCCATTCAACACAGAATTATTCTTCTTCTCGATTGCAAGCGCAGCTAAGCAGCATGACCCATAAGATTTGAAATTAAGTTAAAAACTTTAAACATAAGTAATACATACTTAATTTTTGCTATGTTAATATCATATATTGCAACTGTAGAATAAGAACTCCATAATAAACATCAGAGTGTGTTTATATATTACCATAAATAACAATTACATAACAATTGTAGATGCAACTTATTTAATGACTAACAAATCACTATTAGTACAATCAGAAACACTCATCAAACAAGAAATTAGAAAAGTCTAACAGTGCTAAAACCTCTGTTTAAGTCTTCAATCAACAATTTCACACCAACCAAACAAACTGATACTTACTAATTAACACTTTCATGACAAACAAATCAATTAAATTAGCGAAACCTATCGGAAATCCGTTGTGCTAGTTAACAGATTCAATCCTCAAACACAAACACCTCAAAATTAATCAATCAAACCAGAGGAGAGAGCCAATTCAACCGAATCACTGATCGGCACGATCAAACTCTCGATCCATACGAGAACGCACACAATTAACCCCCGATTTCACCAACAATCAAACTCCAAACTCCACGTCACCGCACAAATCAGCGCAAATCGCGATCCGCAAAACACAATCAGTACCAGAACCGAAAAATCCAAGCACATTACGAGAAAAATCGGCCAGAGCAGTACCATCGCGCTGAGAGACGAAGTTGACGTAGCCGTAGCAGAGCGACTGTCCGGTGGTGGAGTCCCTACAGACGCGCACGGACGAGAGGTTGTCGATTCCGGCGAACGCCTCCAGGAGCTTCCCGTCGGTGACGTCGGGGTGGAGGTCGCCGACGTACAGCGACACCGTCGCCGCCGCGCCGGCCACCGGAGGAGTAACCGCGGCCATGTCGATCGATCGATCGCGCTCGATTCACAGACAATGAGTGCTCTCGATGCTCGTCGTTCTCGACGATCTATGCGATCAGAAGCGAAGCATCGCGATCGCTCTCTCTCTCTCTCTCTCGATTTTGGTTACAGTTTGTGTGCTTTGTTTTTTTAGAAGAAACAGAGGCTATTTGGGATGGGATTTGGGTTTTTATATAGGGAGAGGGGTTTAAAGGGTCTGTTTGGGTTTGGGTTTGGGTTTTTGGTGTTAAGGGTCTGTTTGGGTTGGGTTTAGATTTAAGCAGAGAATTGGGATTTTCTACACAGAGACTCTCACATTTTCTCAGAAAATGCTTTGTGCGGATTTTGCATGGCGGCGTGAGTTTCGGCCGTTATTCTCACCTCATTCTACGCGCTCACTTGGCGCGTGTTACAACTTAGCCCCAAGCCCAAGTGTTTATCTTGTTTAAATGGAAATATACAAATGAACAACTAGTATTTTAAATTTTATATCTATTTAAAGCTGAACCAAAAGGTCTAATTAAAAAAAATAGTAGCTGAAAATTAATAAGTAACAGAGACATATATAAATGAGTTAATCAATAATCTTTAACGAGCTTAAAGTGAATTTTTTATTAAAAACATTATCTCCTATATGTACTAATTCCAAATTTTTTATTTTTTGAGTTTGTGAAATGAACTACAATTCACAATTTGAGTTATATATGTTGTGATGGGCGCAGTTTAACGGTTAAACTGGCTTAAAGTTTGAATCTATATTCATAAATATTATCATAATAATTTTTAACAGAAACATTATAGTAATTTTTTTTTTGAAAATTACACCATCAACAGTATTTACTCATAAATTTCTTTTCTTCCTTTCAGCATAATGGAACCTTCAACTCGGTCACAAAAATTGTGATGTTACCGTAAAAACGTTAAAAGTAATTATTTAATTGAACTATTATTACAAGTGGGAGGGGCGCGTGAAAATAATTATAGCAAGTACGTGAGGAAGAGTGAAAAAGACTGCTTCACAAAATCTCAGTCCCGTCTATTTCTCGCGACCAAGCTTTCATCTACACACGCGCCGTATTTTCCACGTGTCATCTCCTCCATGCCCTACTTATTTTGCTGGTAAGTATCAGATATGTAAACGAAATAATCAAAGCTAATAGTTCGATTATTTATAGTTAACCAACCTAAGTGTTAATGGGCCCGTTAGACATAGACGAGCATTATTGGGCCTAATGGGCTGGTCCTGGTAGACTGGGCCCAGCGGTTCAGCGTGGCACTCTTTAGGGTGAAGTTGAGAGTTCAATTCCGCTGAGAAGGTGGACAGGGTTTTATAGGGCTTGGAATTTAAAAAAAAAAATTGGTGACACTGTATTTCATAGGAAACTGAGCTAAACCGTAACCTGAAACCAAGAACATGCTTGATAGTTTCGTTCTGATTCTGAACTTGAGATAACTTTTCCATTCTAATTCAGCTTGATTTTTAAAATTCAGAATCGTCAGTTAATTAGTAAGAATCAGACTGATTCACCCTATCACGGGTGCAACTCTAGTTTACCAATGTATATTACGTTAGAACCGAGCATTTATTATTTATCTTTAATTATTATTTTATTTGTAAACTCTGTATATTTCATTAGTACATTTTATAATTGCAATTTAAATTTTTTATGACTATAACTCAAAACTCAAATTCGTCTGATTCGACCAGTCGAGCCTAAATTAAAAATCAAAAACCAGCTCTAACCGAGCAGCAACGAAAAGTGAACAAAATTCAGTCAGAACCGGACCGTTTTCTAATGCAGCGGTTCCATGTGTAATTTCAATGAACGAGGAAGCCAAGAGTTTGATCCGGTCCGGTCCCAGAATCATAACAGTTTCAGTATGAAGACACTAAACAACTAAAATATACAAACAGGTTACAAAATTCAAGGTGGGGCCAGCAATGGCTTCCCCTATCACTATCAGCAGACTCAATGAACACATACACACTACAATACAATACACACTGAGCTGAGCTGAGCTGAACAAAGAATTGAAGGTTTTGTGAAGTAAATTAAGTCACAAAAAACTGAACATCCATGGACAGTAACAGTAGCAGCAACATCTGTATCAGAATAGTCACAGCCACATTATGTACTGAGACTGAGACCATACTCCTAGACGATCCGTTCTCCCTCAGCTGGCCCTCGTTTATGAACTCCTTGCCCGATGTCACTGATACGTTTACAGATAACGAACCTAAACAGCGAAAAACCCTAATATGTTAACTGTCAACTAAGATAAGTGCAAAAACTAGCCATATAATATTCTACTTTCACAAGTACTAGTGTTCATCTAGTGTTAGTAACAATCTCTGATTAATCCAATGTACAATCAGTCCTCAGAAGTCCTACTTGCCCGATTAGCACCTAGCATACTTTTAGAACACCGGTTTCTGTAATATACTGTTTATTGCAAAAACATAACGCAGACTTGTCTTTTTTTCACCGTTATAAATGAATTGAACAGAAAAAAAATACCCTTTAAATCAAAATTTACATGTGTAAAAAATTATTCAAAGGGCAATTATGTCATTTTAAGAGGTCACGTGACATGCATCATCATGATCCATTTTCCGTCTATTTTGATGGAATTTGCCAAACAGTGTAACAAATTTGAATAGTTCGCGTAAAAGTAATAAACGTCCTTCACGACCACTTCTTAACACAGTAGAATAGTATACAACTTAATCTTTGCAATTTTCCCTATAGATTATATTCATGAGTAGTTGTTTGGGATGAGAAACTTACAATCGTAATTAGTCCATCCAATTCGTTGGCGAACCAGATCATACACGAAGATCTTGTCTTTCATCACGAGATCTGCAGAGTGAAGAAATCAAATACAAGGTCAAAGATTGTTCATTGCTTCGGCCAAAAATGATCTTAGCAAAATGAAGCTCGAGTGCGGGGTCTTACCTCCTAAAATCGATACCCCTTGCTGAACTTTCTGGAAACCAACACACCAGACCGCAGCATTGTCCTGATATGATAAAATGCAATGTTAAACCTCATATATATTAGATAGTATTTGCATGTCACATCCAGCAAAACTGATCATCAACTACATCAAAGGTTTCTGAAAGGAACGAACTTACACGAATCCTATGCGTATGAGGTACTCCTCAGGCGTCAAGAACATGGACGCACCCCCCGCAAAATTAAAACTGAGCGGTGGAAATATCTCGGAGATACTAAAGATGGACAAGGATCTCAGTCAGCTCAATAATGAAAATTAAAGCACAGAACATGGTTTTGATGCTTCTGGTGAGAAACGAAATGGGGAAACAAACCTATTTGCAACAATATAACATTGGCTTCCTTTTGAAACAGTGGGCGTCACAAATTGTGAAACAGCAGCAGTAATCTGCAGAGCAGCAACCGAATCATTTGTACATTTCACAGTACTAAAATAAATAATTGAAGTTTGTTGCAACTTGCAAGCAGTTTTCTTTCCTGTTTCCCTTAACTTTTTCGGGAAAATATTCCAAATGCATCCTTGAAACTCAACAAATTCAAATGAATAAAATTAGCAACCCTAATGAAGGCTACAAACAAAGTTTTAATGGACCCATGCATTATATTTTTTTCTTGATAGAGGTATATATCATACATTCACAAAGAATATATTCATCACTTCGTGTTTTGGAAGAAAATAAACAAGTTACAACACTCATGGCATATGAATGATTTATCTTCTTTTTGTAAATATTATACCTTAAATTGATGACATTATTTGAAGGCAGTAGCTAAAACTGAATGAGCCAAAAGAGAAATCAAACTTACAGCATTTACTAAAGGATCATAGGCTTCTTCCACAAGGTAGGCCAAAGTTGTTCCAGTGTCAACGATAGTGCCCGATGCATCAAAAACTGTTGGATCAATTGACAATAATTGCCCATTGACGGCAATGCTTTGCAGATCTAAACTATAATGAGGCCTGAAAATTCCAATAAAGCAGTAGTTCAATATGTTGTAGACTAGAAGTGCCATTTATTTCAATTTATCTAATAACAAGCTTATGCATAAGAGTAACAAGCATCTACTAACTACTAGGAGTACTAAAGTAAATGTGACAATCTAATCCTCAATGCATAGAAAGAAGTGAACTTAGCAGAACAAAAGGTGATGTGTGTGTAAGCATAGAAGAAAACTTCAGTTTTCAGGGTCCTACAGGACCACCCATGTACTGAAAACAGTAAGGTCACAGTCAAAAGCTAAGGAACAAAAGTTTGGAGGCCAGACAAAAAGAATCACAACAATGGCCCCCCTTGTTTGGAAGAAATTTAGGCTATTGTTGTCTGTTCAGTATCTCGAGGGAAGCCAAGAACAGGACGTTAAGTAAAGAGTCCGACAGGTTCAGAAACGTGATGCGAGGAAATTTTCAGCTCTTAGAATGAATCTTAATCCAAAGCACAATATCCAATTCCCACAACAATAATAAGACGGCAACTTAATGACTAACGAAACATTTAAAATAAGAGTTCTGCGCACAGTACATGAAAGGTCAGTATGCACATGATTGGTGTATTGGTAAGTGATTGTTAAAAATCTCGTTTTACACTAACACATTTCTTTGGAGTGAAAATTTTATGAGCTAAACAGATGGTGTTAGCCTGACGGGATATATATAATAAAAGTGCAATGCATGGCCAAAATGAAGGGAAATGTTATACTGAAAAGGACGTACTGTGAGGGCACAAGAGGACTATAAACAATGCTTGGCTCCAAAATCTCACCAAGAACCAGTATACCCCCTCCATTGTCAGATCCTTTTAAGCAGTGCGAGAAAATTTTTGGCGTTATCCCTCGGGATGATAATTGTGATATAATGGACAGACGCCCTCGACCAAAGCCAAAAATTCCATCAACTGCCTTATCTGTCTTGGTCAAGTCTCCAGATTGGTAGGTGCTACACCTATTGCAAACACCGCCAAGCAGAGAAATATGGTTACAGCCAAAAAAGTTACTCATTTGGGTAACAGAAAAATGGTGTGAGAGGAGATGAATAAGACAACGACTAGTAATCATTTAGCACATTTTGTTTGACATGGAAGATACTCTCCTACTTTGTGCAGCATTAATTATAAGCACATTAGAGCCTTAATATGCCAATCACCAGTCAAGTACATGATTAGTTATCTTCAACTTAAAGCACGCTATTATTACAAAGTAAGAAGTAGCTCACCCAAAAACAACGGCAGATGAAGAGTTCTCAACCATAGAATTCCCAAGAATCATGTCAAAATACATGGCATCATAAACATAATAACCAGAAGTCCCACTCCCATCTCCATACTGGAACGTGTAACTGCACTGATTGCTTTCCGAAGAGCACTGAGTGGTTGCATCGACTGCTGAATTGCACATAGGGTCTGAACAAGGAACGACAAATGCACCGGATGAGCTGGCTGCATCGAAGAAATTGAGCTGAACCTGAAAAACAGAAAAACATTACATGACTGATGTTAACTTTCAAATTGTCATTTCATAATGCACGAGACTAAATGGATCGTAAAAGGATTCAGTATTGAAGTTTTACTCCTAGTCCGCTAGTTTGGGGGCAATTACTGCAAGAAGTGCAAGTGACCCACAAGATATCGCTTCCCGTATCAATCTGCACACTGAACTCTCTCGGAGGCGAACCCAATTTCACTTTCGTAAAGTAAAGCCTGCCCAAAAACAAGAACTCCAATAAGGAAACCAGAGGTGTGAAACAAGAACCTACCTAATCTGGCCCATTCAAAAAATAAGCACAAAGAAGATTGTGAGACACACACACACACACAACTAGTCAACATTTCAAATATAAAATGAAAGAACCAACTTGCATCAAAACCTCCCAATCAGCTACAGTAATTTACTACAAATTTCCAAACCACAAGAATAAGATACTCATGAGCCATCCAACTCAATTCATGCTCAAGAACAATACACAATTCATTCTCATTCCAAGAGTCGAAAGAACAAGAACCGACAAGAAACGCTTTTAAGCACTTTCCCATCACCCCTTTCAAGTTTTCCCCAACTTTCCCAGCAACCAAACAGCGCATTACAAGAAACCAAGACCCCAAGCAAATCAAAATGGCATAAACAAAACACTGATTAACAAACACAATAAACAAAACAAAACAAAACAAAAAACACTCACTCCCATCCAATCCACCAATCCCAGACCAAATCAAACCCCACAATCCCCCAAAAAAACCGAAGATCAAACCAAATCAAACCGCAAAAAAAACCTTAAACCACAAAATTACCCAACGACATACGGATCGGAGGAGCCTTCGACCGGGAAATCAACGATACCCCCCGCCACGGCCTGCAGGACCCGAGCGTGCCTCGACCGGTCCCGAGCTCGGAGAAGCTCCACGGAGACCCTCTCTCCCGGAGGAAAAGCCCTCTCCAGAGAAATCACGGTCGCCGGAGGAGCACAGTGCACCACCGACGCCGGGACCAGGACGGCGGCGATGGCGGCGATCAGGAGCGCCGATCGCAGCATTTCCGTGGCCTGCCTTGGAGAGAAGCTTCTATGGCGGTGCTCGAGCGTCGCTCTGGTTCATCGATGGAGGAGGAGAAGAGAGCTGAGACTGTCACAGGACTTAGCCGAAACAGAGCAGAGAGAGAGAGAGAGGTTTTATATTAAGAGAGAGGTTTCGAATTTACTTAGAGATTTATTAAGATAAGATAATTAGAGATTAACGTGGAGGCTTTTATAGGCGTGTCCGGTTCACGCCGCTTGAGTCTTCTTGAGATACGGATGTGAAAAGACCAAATTGTCCCCTCCTTGATATTTTATTTGATAATTTTAGATGGGTGAACTGAAAAAGGTGGCGATGAGCTATTTCAGTTTAGTAAAAAAGTGAACGTTTTATTTATTTTTTATCAGTTGTGTGCATTTGTTCAAAATATGAAAAAGCATTTAAAATTAGTTTTTTAAATTTCAAAAAAAATCAACTCGAGTTTGGCAATTTTTTATTCTCTCGCGCGTCATCGATTTGCATTAATGAGACTTCATAATTGGTCGATTTTGGAGTCGAAAAAATTGACGAGTTCGAGCTAAAAACATCATTTTTATTTTAATTTAAAAGTAACTTTTGATTGAATTTGCACCATTCTTGGACAAACATACATGTTTTGCAAAATAATGTTAACAGCCAATTTTTCTGCAGAAATAAAAGTTCACATCTTTATAAAATTAGAATAGTTTACGGCCATTTTTTTACAAAATTAATACCAGAGAGAAAAAGAAAATATTTGTTGATGGTTATTTTAATTTACGAACTTGCAATAAATTAGATGGTTTTAGTGTTGTATATTTTGTTTTCTTCTTTTCTGAATTTGACTTGACACTTCGGTTAAAAAATGATACAATACTCAAATTTATTGAAATCCAATTACTATGAAGAGGAAAACTATAAGAAGTCGGGATAGAAATAAGATGAGAACATGATATCCACAACTTGAGACGAGTTATTAACTTGTACTTACTTATAAAATATAATATTTTATATATTTTAAGACATATGCCGAGGAACAAATATTTTATGTGTTCGGTTATATAAAAGGCAAAGGTGAATATACTGATCTCCATCCTCTGCTCACCTGATCAAGAACACTTAACTATTTTTAAATTAAGACGTTTTGGTCTCTTTATAAGATATCAACAACATATGTTTACATATTCTTAATATTCTATCAGATTTAGCTGATCTCCATCTGATTTATGAATCTGTATTATCTTTAACAATCAGAAGAAAAGTTCAAATTTTGAATGAAATCGAAAATAGTGTAACGAGGATATAAAAACAACAATTGGAGTCTAGGAAGAACAAAACTTTCCCCCTAAATACCTTTTACCACCCCTTACAAAGACCCCACTAAAATATAAAAATTGACCATATTAGATTTTGAAAATTGTCTTTATCAACTATAAATGTCAAATTACCTCCCTTTTGATTTGAAATTTTTTTTTTCCTCATCAACTATATGATCTGGATTTTTGTAAGCAAACCAATTTAGTCAATTTTGCTTTTATTAAATTTAACTACAAAAACATGTGTCTTGCAGTGACATAACCACAAGGGCACTTTAGACCATAAACAGTATTTTAATACAACCGACCAAATTGACCATTTTGCTGAACAAAAGAGCTGTGTTGGTGAGGCATTTAATTTCGTGACATTATAAATATTATATACATTTTAAAATTAAATTAAAATAATCGATATGTTTTAGACCATGTTTACTACTTGGGTTGGGTTGGGTTGGGTCTTTCTATATTCTAAATTGCGCACTGTGCATATTACACACGCCTTTGCTGACCTCGACCCAAGGAGACTCGCAAAATTACCAAACAGTCCCTCCTAAAACCCACGCCATTGGTGTCCAAGTCAGCGAGGGCCCCACTGACAGTACGCCACGTGTCAGACAACAAACGCAGGCTGTTCTCTGCATTCGGCAGTGTCGGAACAAAACAATGGGACAAATGCCACGTCATCTTTAGCCACACTAAACTAATATATATGATACCCGATGGGGGTGGGCACAATTTCGGACCCGAACCGAACCCGTTAGAACCGACCCAACCAAACCTTTCAGTGATTCGGTTCTTAGTGTATGAGAACCAAATCTGGAATTACTATGTGAGAAATGGTTCAATTCCGAATCTGGTTATAGTAGGTTCGGTTCTGATTCTATCTAATTAGATGTGATTAATTTTCGATTTTGGATTGATATTCAATTTATAAATTGAATTTGAACATGATTTATAGTAAAAACAAAAGTTTACAATCTTAAAAAATACCAACACAAACCAAATGTTAAGATTTGATTATTACATTTTAATTGAAGTATAAAGTTTGCAAACAAAACGACAATAAAAGATATGATAGGAATTATAACACGTGGAGATGTAATCTGGCCGGCCATGTTCTTATCGAGTAACCGGCGATTATGAGTTTTGAAAATCATAACCAAATTGAAATTGAATGGTTCCCTCAAATCAGAACCATTAATCACGGTTCTGCATCTGGTTCGAGACCAGATCCGGGTAAAGTGCCCACCCCTACATTATCCGAGATAGAAAAAATAATTAGATTTAGGTATATCCAACAAAACCTGTTTTGCACATGAATATATCAATTTTAACTCAAAACAAAAATTTATGTTTTTTTTCACATAAGTCCACCCAACATTTTTTTTAAAATTTAAATAGAGTTAGAAGTGGAACGAAAATAAAATTTTTGATTGAACTGACAAGCTAAAAAGTTTAAGCGTATTTATGTGCAAAACATATTTAATTAGGTGCAGAGAAATTATCTCTAAAATGATATGAATTATCAACAAATTTTTGTTTACCATGGTTTTATTTAAAACTCGTATAATTAGTAGGAGTGACTCTTAAAAATTTTCTTTACGATGGTTAAAAATGTATAGTAACCCTAACTATATTTTCGTGTTATTTTATTATTAAATCCAAATAAGTAATATTTACATTTAATATCAATTCAGTCAATAATTGTTTATATTTTATTAAGTAAACTACTTTTGTATGATGATCCACGTTTTCGATAGAATAGTCATATTTGAAAGAGCTACTCGTTAACAATGAAAATCACTATTAAATAATCTATTGTTTTAATTTCAATATATTATATTTTTACCTAGTTAATTTATCGTCACACCAACAAAAACAATAAAATATTTAAATCTAGACTTAATATTATATTTTTAGTATTCAAAAAAATAATATTTTGAATACGTGTTGCAAAAAATGTTTTAAGCGCTCGTCGGTTATGAAAAGTAATATGAATTAATCGAAAAATAAATCGAATTAAAAAAATGATCGGATAAGTCGGAGATTTTTGTAACATTATTTTATATATAGAATCTTATAAAAATGTGCAGATACTACTTCTGAATAAAATACACAATTAAGCTGTCAGTTTTGAGTATTATCCTTTAAAATTCATAAACTCTTGTCAAATGCTCAATAAAAGGAAATGGAGGCAAAGAAAATTCAAAACCAGGAAAGTTTGGTATTAGAAATAATAAGTAATCCACAGAAAAAGGGAAAGGATAAAAAAGAAAAGAATTGCAGTGTGAGGAATTGTGGTTGGTTGAGAAATCAATTTCCTGGAAAAAGGAGAGACCTGAAAATGCAAAGATGCTGTAGCTTTGATTTTGCTTTGTGATTTAAAGTTAGTGTCCATTCCATTCAATTGTCTTTGAGCTTTAATAAATTTACCACTTCCACCCTATAAAAAAGTTACTGTTTTGTGACATGATTTTACCTAGATGTTGACATAATTTAGAAGAAAAATTAAATTATTTGGAAGTTGGTACTTAGTTTTCGACATAGTTTAATAATCCTTCCTAGTTTGATACTCGTAGGAGTAAATACTTAATTTTTTCGAGTGTGTCACGAATTGAAAAAAATAAATTCGGTGGATTTTGGGGTAATTTTGAATTATTCACGGAGAATCCAAATAGCTCACCCAAAACTCGAAACTGCTCCATTCTAATGTCTCCCTTTAATCTCCATTGACCATCTTATAAACCGAGCAACATCAATGATAATTCGATAATCCGTCTTAGTTCGATACATGGGAATCAATACTTAATTTTCATGGATGTCTCACATATTGAAAAAAAATGAATTAGGTGAATTTTGAGGTAATTTTTGAATTACTCACGAAGAATTCAAGTATTCCACTCAAATCCGAAACTGCTCCATCTAAATGTCTCCCTTCAATGTCTATTGTCCATCTTATAATCTAAGCAACATCAATAGTACAAACATTCATATTTTTTTAATGAATGATCAATGAAATACTTAAAAGATTTGCAGGCTCAATTTCATTTGGCCTTAAAATATCTAAAAATGTAAAGTCAAATCCAGTGTGTCTAGTTAGGTCAACTCGATGATTAGTTAAGTATCAAAAAACTAGGTTGAACCCAACATATTTATTTTAAACATAACTGAAAACAGATATTACATGTAATTTAACACTTTTGAGGCGGGTTCAAGAATGTGAGTCGAGGTTTTCAATATGCCCTATTCTCTCCCCTAGTTAGTTGTATGTAATTTCAGACAATGCTAAATTTGTGAACCTCATATATGTTAGTGTGAGTTATTCATCACTTCGCCAAACTTATGTTGGTAGGAAACAAATATTTACACAAAGTAATACGATTGGGAACTATTATTTTAGATAATTGCATGTCGTATAGTTTCAAAGGTATATAAATGAATTAAAACCATCCAATCTAACTAAAACAACCTTTTATAATTACACCATTTCTATATTCTACTCATAAAACCATTCCCTCCCTATTATTAAAATCAATTTTTATATTTGAGTAACTTATTTGATAGAACAATTATCCTAATATAGCCAACAAAATTATATTGTTATTGCTATTGATAACTATTTTAGTCCAAATCAATCATTTCACTTGGTGTATTGAGGACACGCAAGCTTCAACTTGGCGTGTGCCAATGTGCCATAAATATTTTACAACAAAATAATAATTTCATAATAACTCATATCTCCTCCTCAATCAAGTTAGGGTTAATATAAAGTGAAGTGTCCCACAATTAAATTAATTTGAATTTGAATTTGAAATTAAATAATATTATTTACCAAATTTTCCTCACACTCAACCATGCAAATGCTAACTTATTTAGCCACTAAAGCTATATAACCTTGTTTTATTGAAATGTACCAATGTCTTGATGAAGAAAAAGCTTGTTTTTTTCTTGTTGACCAAGCACCCTCCTCACCAATATCTATTATATTTATATTTTCTATCAAATATATTTTAGTGCCCATATATATGAAAAATTGATTTTTTTTTTCAAAAGAATGGACAAATAACAATTTCTGATACGATATATATCTTCTCGTATTTATTTTGAATTAAATTGAGACACGTAAATTAAAGAAGTACTAATGACATGCCCAAAGAGCAACACCTAATAACATGATGAAACAGTTAACCAACGATTTTACATTATAAGAATCGGACCCAAATTGAATTTAAACAATTCTTTAATTTTATAAACGAATCTGATCCATTACTCACTATTTTTAGTTTTTCGATTCTAATTCAGCTTGAATCCCAGTTCGGGGCCGATTTTGGGTCTTAAGCGCCCACCCATATTTTCTTCAATCTAAAGTTATAAATTGTCATGATGCTAGAATATTCCAAAAGCTTAAACGCAGCGAAGAAGAAGCCTTTTTTTTTAACATGTTATCGAAGAAGAGACATTAAAAAGTGGCAGCAATGAGTATGATCATACTCCTCCATGTGAAACCCATACTTCACTTAAAATTGCATATCCATTAATCCAAACACATGGTCAATTAAATTCAATACAGGCCCATTGGGCTAAAAGCCCAACAACTCGAACTAACAATAGTAGGAATAACTAAATCAGAAGAAATTGGTATGGTCTCGGTTAAATTGGTTCGGTTTCGGTTAGATTTATACAAAATTGTGGTTAACCGAGTAAATCGATGATGGTTTAATACATTATACATGACTCGATGTCAACTATTGATCTCCACAAATCGACGTCCCTCCATCTTTCAAGTGTAGCAATTTGTATCTAGTCTTCTCAGATCCACATACACGTCCCTCAATCTCTTTCAATCTTCTCATATTCAAATCCAATACATCTTGTTGTCAACCCAAAAGCAAAAAACATGTTAGAGCCAGCGAAGCTGGTGGAGTACGTGCACAAGCAAACTGGGAAGCACACTCGATAGTGAAGCAGGAGCCAGAGAAGAAAGAAGGCGGCGACGGGAAGCCGAAAGAAGAGGCTATGGCTATGGCAGTGGCGAAAGAGGAGAAGAAAGGCAGAGGAGAGAAGGGAGGGGACGAAAAACAAAGCAAAGAGAAGGAGAGAGGCAACAGAGAAGCAAAAACAAAGGGCGGCGGAAAAGAAATAGAGAAGACCAAAGTGGTGGAGGCATAGTTTTGAGACCATTCAAAACATGTTCGATTTTAATCAGAAAACTGACCAATAAAACTGGACGGTTAATTTCCGAGTTTGATATCAATGCCAATCCATACTTGTTAGTCGAATTTCAGCAGCACTACAACTCATTCCCAATATATTAAGAAATCCACTAACTTTTTATTAATCCTCATAAGCCTCTCTCCGTCCGACTAGCGCATGTTGTTTACAACACTTAAAACATAATTTTAAATGAAATTCCTGTAGGGGACAAGACTTCAGGAAATATTTTAAGTAAAATTTCAGGACGGGGAACAGATATTCCCCATACCCTGTTGGAGACGAGACAAAGGTCGGGAAAATTCAGAAAAGGTTGACGACGGAGAAAACGATCGAGTCGTGAACGGAGCAGAGAAAAGCCGAACCGTTGTCATATCAAGTGTAACATCTGTTGTTTTTTCTCTATAATGTTCGGTTATTTATTGAGACTGCAAACGAAAGCTTAATACACAGACAACA
Source organism: Geranium brycei (assembly GCA_036897365.1). NCBI lineage: Eukaryota > Viridiplantae > Streptophyta > Magnoliopsida > Geraniales > Geraniaceae > Geranium > Geranium brycei. The sequence goes on along the minus strand of JAYMTP010000378.1, from coordinate 11,340 downwards.
GTTCATCGTCTCGCAGACATAAATGTATACCTAATGTAGTAATGCAGAACCTAAAAAAACCTTTTTAGTATTCACAATCACAAGGTCTGACTGTGTCAGCCAATCGATGTTTTGGCTGCAAGGTGAGTAAGTGATCGCCTGTGGTAAGCTACACGGAGCTTCTTGTGTTTCTGAACGAAACCTGCAAATTCAATCTCTCCCTCGAGAAGCTGCTTGTGTAAAATTTCAGACTCCTCATCTGTCTTATCGATTGCTTCTGCAAAATCAAAAGTTACTTCCTCAGCATCAAAATACACGTATAAAAGGTATATACAAACATATAGATATCACGGGGAGGGTCTAAAACATAAAACCGGTGTAAACTGTCGATATAAAAACAATGTAATAGCGCAATAATGTAAACAAGAATCTGAAAATCTCAACGGTTGTAAATGCATTTTTCTAAAAATTTTTGACTTCTCCGATTAATCTTTGATTAGTTACTGACTAATCCTTTATTAATTCCCAACTATTCTCTGATTAGTCCCCAAAAGGCACTCTCCGCTTGACTAGCACACCTATCAGTTTTTAGAACATGAAACTCAATATTTACACGATGTAAATATGCAAGATTTAATCTCATCCGTTTAAAAGTTCAAACCAAAGGTCTATATTGGTTCCCAGTTTGCATTCTAAGGAGTTGGATATCATGTATAATGATGCGATAGAACTCGTTTATCAATTATCATTACCTTGAAGCCGTTGGAGAAGGAACATGGGAGAATATAATTTCACGGTCTCCTCTTTTTGCCTCTCGAGCTCGTTTAGTTTCTCCTGTGCAGCAGCGAGCTCGGTCGTTCGGATTATGCTGCACTGTGATCACATAAGCAGAACATTATCAGTATTCTATTTCAAGCCACAAGTTGCATATTGAAAAACAGCATGGAACTTCACCTGGTTCCGAAGCTCCATCATGTAAGGTTCCTTTTCCACGTTCGCTCCTAGAGTTGCATAAAAGTAAATTTTAAATTACAATCTGTATCCCGAAGCAATTTCCTATGAGATGTTAATAAAGTTGATGGTTCAAGTACTCACTCGCTAGCTGCAGAGTCTCCTTCCGAAGCTCATCCCTTACCTGATGATCATTATCACAAAAATAAAAACACCATAATGATAAAATTCACATCAATCAATGTTCTAAAAACCCAGTAGGCACTAGTCAGGCGGATAGGGACTCTGAACTAATCGAGAATTAATTGTACTAGTTGAAGATTTTTAGAGCACTGATATCAATTGATACCATCTGGTGTAATTCACAAGCAACACACAGTAGCAAGTAAGCAAGCTTAACGGTAACGATAAAAAAATAAATATACAATGGTGCTGCAGAACAAGACAGGCAGACTGTAACCTCGAAACCTGGAAGAAGATCACAAAAACCCGTGTGGCTAGAAAATTAGTAAGCCGTGTGTGTGCACGTTTGTGAGAGAGCGGAGGCCCAATAGAAAAATTATATTTGATTAAAGTGGTACAAACATTTAGCCAAGAAGAAATGAAGTTCGAAATGCAAATAAAGCGTGGGATGCAACTTACATTGTTCTGGATTTTAACCTGATCAAGCGAGAATAAGAATTGTTGGTAGGCATTCTTGTCAGTCAAAAGCTTCTGCAACTCATCAACACTAAAAGAAAAGTACAAAAACCCCATTCGGTTTCTGACTAGAAACAAGTAAATATGAGTATGGAAATCATGCATCACGAACGATACCTTTTGTCCTTTAGAGCATTGATAATTCCAGCTGCTTCAGCAGGTGAAACGTGTGATGGAGACTGAGGCCTCTCAGTAGGCCTTTGTGAACTGAATTCGTTATAAGAGCTGCTACCTGGTGTTGAGGGACGGGAAGAAGTCGGCGTGCTACTAGCTGCAGACGAAGAATACCAAGATTGTGATGACTCTTGCGGGCGTGGCTGAGCTTCTGGCTCTTGCGAACCCCTGCACAAAATCAAAGTTCAAGCAGATGTAAACCAGAGAAAAAAGTGTCTAAACTGTAACAAATCCACTCCAATTACGATTATATAGTATCATAACCAACTGCCTCGTTGATTCGTTACTAATTTGAATTACCAAAACAGTAACAGATTTCAAAATCTCATGGTGGTTCAGTGCATATATTTGTGATGATCACGGGACAGCATTTCGATGCATAACTACTGAGTGGAACTAAACATCGTTGATTTCATAATAAACTGTCACAAATCTACAATGAAGTTTCAAATTATCTCCAAACACTACTCAAAGACACTTTTTCAGCTATCACAGATTCACATCTCAAAATAGCAAAATTCAGCGATGAACTTCACATAAACAACAATTAAACAAATCTATCTCCTTAGTTATGAATTATGGAGTTCAAAATGAAGCTCACACAATCCTTGAATCAAATATACCATATAAATGATGATTGATAAATACTACTGAAAAATCACAATCCAAAAATTCACAGACTAAAATCACAATCACAAATCAATTCGCACAAAAAAAATACCAAAACCCTAGCATCACAAAAATGACAATCACCACCAGAACTCGAAATCATCCTCCAGAACACAAAATCAAGCCTATCCAGCGAAGAAACCGACGAATTGACCACTAAATTCAACAAAAAAATCCAGAAACAGTACGAAACCACACTAAAAGCGATAACGATAGAAGGCGATACCAGAACTTGAACATCGCTCGAAGAACAGGTCGCTGGTCGCACAATCGATCCGAAACCTCGATAACAAAGCCAGATATAAACCGAAAAAGCTCTTCTTCTTCTTCTGCAACTGGATTTGCTATCGGAGCTCCGATCGAAGAACTCTCCTTCGTTCGTGATTCGAAGTTCTCTGTACGATTTGGAGTTTGATTAGCGAAGAAGAGAGAGAGAGCCTCCAAATTTTTTTTCTTAACGGTTTTGTGATTTCATCTGGAGGGTGTTTTCGTCTTTTTGATGTTCGCGCGTGATTAAAGAACATGGAGGTGGAGCGTGGAAAGGGGACAGTACATGATACTAGATTTTTATTTTTTATTTGGCATTAAATGAGAAAATCTACCATACCATAACTATAACACATTAGCACTACTCTACGAAGGTACCTCTAGTGAAAGTCGTTCATGTAATTTCGTGACTCATAAATAATAGTGGATTTCAAAATAATAGTGGATGAGATCACAGTGCATGGTATGTCTCACCATCTATTGTTTCGGCTGTCCGGTATAATGTCGGGTTAGTTGCTTAATAATATATGCGTTTTTCCCTAAAAAGCACTACTCCACGTAGGATTAGGGTTGGACACTTTAGACTTGGAATCGATTTTGAACCGAGATCCGACCCGATTTGTAACTAAAAAAATCGAGAATTGTAGTAAATGGATCGGTTTTGGTTCTAAATTTTAGAGAATCAATTGATTTGATTTGGTACCAGTTCCAACAGTGTAAAATTTGCGGTTAATTGATTCAAAACTAAACCGGTTAATATATTATTCATCTTTTATTTTTACATTTTTTGCAAACTTTATATTTGTATTGGGTAGTAGTAATTAAAACTTAACATTTCGTTAGTATTTCTAATTGTGAATTTAAAGTATTTTCCTATCATTCATAACCAATTTTATCTCATTGGGCTCATAAATCGATCGTAAATTCAAGATCAAAAAGTGATCGATTCCAACCGGGCAGAATCACAATCGAACCGGCAAGAACCATACTCAAAATCGAACAATTTCATACATAGCAGTTGCGAGTTTGATTCCCAATATTAAGAACCGAGGGGTTTAGGTCGGGCTAATTCTGGTCAGTACGGTTCCAGGTCGGAACCAAACTCACCCTGCGCAGGATAGGAAAAAAAATTATGAGCCCAATAACGATTTGATGTAGTGTTGTAAATATGCTAAGAGTTAGTCGAGCAGCTTGTGAATTCTAAGGACTAAATAAAAATTAATCAGAAAATAAATTTGATTAAAAGATTTATCAAGAATTATGGAGGATTAATCAGACTAATCGGACAAGTTGGAGATTGCTACCACATTCTCATGTCTACAATCTAGCGGAGAACAATATCACTAAATATGTTGTAAGACCCACCATATTGTCATGCTATATAGAGTAAAATAAAACTTGAACATGGCAGAGATCTGATATCTCCAAACTGAGGAGGTAAGAAACAAGGATCACTTAACATGCTCGATTGCTATTCGTAATCCCACACATGCTCCCAAAACTTGCATAGAAATGATAATGTGACGAGTTTAATGTGATTTTGTAATTTCGATTTCACCTCTTTAGACCAAAGATATCGAGTTCCCATTGAATTTTGAATATATTTCACCTTTTTTATAAGAGTAACATAGACATGTTCATGCGAGTTTCATGCTCTTACACGTGGGATTTGGATATCAAATCCTCGTTAGATTCGAGCATTTATCTTATACATTTGATTTTATAAACTATGTCTAGATTAATTTAAAAAGTTAAGTCGTGGCGTAAATAACTAAAAAGAACAATCGGCGCGTGTCTCATTAATTTATGTTCCATAATCAAACCGAACCATCTAAATTACAAACTCACGTGACTTCCCAAATCATGGTCGTTCAAGTTCATTTCATAATCTTCCTCACATTCATTATTGTAAAATACTAGGATCCCGGTGATCGAGTAATTTCTCCGACCATCTGCAGAGTCACACAAGGTTGTTCCGCAGGTACCTGCCAACATCATTCCCAAAAAAACACATTAATTTTCCATAATCATTCACAAGAACAAAAGTATTAGAATATATTGTATACAAATTATGATCCTATTAGAAATAGTCGGTACGATGATATTGCTAGTAGGAATGAAATTTGGACATGTTTGGTTAGAGATTTAGTAATCCTCGTCTCCTACTTCATTAAAATAGGATCACCAGGTCTCCGTCAGATTCGAGAATTGTAACCTCTCTATAGAATGACAACATGTCGAGTTTAATGATCCCGTTCCCTATCCCGTTAGTTTGGGGACACGTTTTTCTATCCCTACTCGTTGAGAATGCAAAAAGACCCTTGACCCATGATATAAATGTCTGGACTTTGGTATTCTGGTCTAGGCCTATTTTGGACCGTCTGCTGAATTAATAGTTTACATTCCCTTTTTAATATTAGAATCTGATTGTAGTAGTATAAATACAAGATCATGTAACCTATCTAAATTACTCGTGGATGCAGTCGACACATTATCACCTTATCACATAAATATGATATTATTGTTCTACTTTCAACTGTTTGCTACTTCCGCACTTCAATCTCTCTCGTCATAACAAAAAAAACACAAAATAAATTTAAATCCTACAAAATCCCATGTTCGAATTCCAAAAAAGGCCAGGTCAGATATTAACTTAAGCCAGGGTTATGTGCTATTCACCGTTTTCTGTCCGATTAGACTTGCAAATAAAAAAAACACAAACGCGATCTCGAAAACCGAGTCTATATTTAAGTGATGGTACTTACAAAATGGCCAGCCCCTAAAATCTTGTAGAAGGCCAGATTCTTGTAGGACCTCACAAACCCTTTTGTGACAGTCTCATTTTCTCCGCAATACAAAGCATTGTTCGTCGAATTCAAGTAACTCTCAAGTCCATCCCACCTGAAAATTAAATGTTGGGTCAGTGAGTGGGCTCGAAACCGCGACCTGGCGGTTGGGGTTTAAACTGTATTTTCGGACAAGTGTTAGTTAGTTAGTTACTTTAGTTTGTTGATCCAAGCTTCAACTCCTTTGGTCGCGCATATGATGTCAAGCTACATAGCATCAGCAAGCAGTGAGTGTAAGGGCATTATGGGAATTAATAAAGTATTGATTAGGTAGATAATGGAGAGTTAGGGTAAGTTTCGTACCTGTCCGTTGTAAATGGTCAAGTTTACCCCTTTTGCCAAGAGCTCATCAACCTAGAAAACATAAGAATATTAGAGTTTGGGGGGTATATGGGTCTTTTTATGAGCAAGCCTAGTTTGGAGAGAAAATAGAACAGTAAATTTATCTGGCCCAGTTGGTAATAAATTTAAGAAAAAACCTCTAGAACCCTGTTTTTAGAGATATAAACGAGTCGATTTGAGTTTAATTTTATCAAGATCTAGATTAGCTCGAAAGAAAAAATATCCGTTCCATCTCTTGTCCAAAATGATACAGGCAAAGTAGACTTTGTTCAATTTGTTTATTTTTCACTATCTATATTTATTAATGATTAAACATTATATTTTAACTAAATTAAATTTTAAACTAGAGGCATGCAGTTCATATACCTGCACTCGAGGCTCGAGCTGAAGTGGAGCCCATTATTGGGCTCGTTCAGTAAACCGAGCCAAATTCATTAACAATTAAAATTGAACAACTCGTTAAAAATTAGACTCATTTACATACTCGATTTTGTCCAAAAATTTTGTTATTACCTCAGCGATTCTTGGTTTCATGAAGTCACCAGATAAGGCATTGAAAACTCCATGCTGGCCTCCCCACCTATACATACAAGAAACCATATGTCACAAACAAATTATAACATAATTAATTTTGATGAAATAATTCAGAATGTAACTAATTCATGTCCTAAATTACTTACGAGACATTCTTGGGAATGATCTTTAACTTGTCTCTGATGGGTCCATTCATTAAGCTTGAGAGATTATCAGAAGTTGATTTACTTTGAAATAACAATTTCTTTGCCCTTTCGTTAAGATACTTGGAGTACCTATCCAAGGAATGTTCGTAACTCGATTCTTCATCAATTTTTTGCCCCACGACAGGGTCGTTGCCCTCATCGAGCAAGAAGTTGTAATAGTCCTGAGGTTTGTGATATCGTTGTCAGAATCAAAACTATGTTACTATTTTTTGCAAGTAGCTTCAATATAATTTTGTAATTCCAAAATGTATACGAAAACTAATTTATAAAAATTCGATAATATACGTAAAGTTTTTGCAATTATACACTCGCTCTGACGTTGAGATATATATGCACCACATTGTTGTAGTTGTCACGTAATATATTACATGTGATGTGACTTATTATTATGACACATATATCTAACACATATGAACAGTACAAAAATTGTAACAAAGTTTTGTGATTAATAAAGTATACATAGACTCTTTACAGCACACTCTCAGATAGTATGTATGTATTCCGGTTTTGCAATTATCTCTCAAAGCTAGGGATGGACATAGTTTTGGAAACAGACCAGACTCTCTGGTTTCTCAATTATTAGAACTATATATACTTATAATTGTTGCGTGAGGACATGTTCGGTTCTCATTGCAGTTTTTTGGTTCTATTTTGCTGAAATCAGCTGATTTTTTATTTTTAATTTAAAATTGTTTTAGAGGCTGGCTTAGACGAATTTGAGCCTTATTTATATCTAAAAACTTTAAATTTACGATTATAAAACACATTGCAAAAACTAAAAGTTAAGATGTAATGATTACAGGCCAAACCTATTCGAAATTACGAGAACCACCATCACAATTTATATTTTGATTGGGTTGTAATAATATTACGTGTTATTAACCGACGGCCCTAAGTTTTGAGAATTAAAACTGAACCGAACTTTAAGGGTTCTTTTATTTAAAATCAAAATCGAATCATTAACTACAGTTTTCGATGTTTTAGTTATAAATTCGGTTGATTAACGTACCACATTGTTGCTGTATGTGCTCACAACGTACTGCAGCTTAAACCAAGTATTGGTGGCGTCCTTGAGCTTACCTTCCGCTATCTGCTGCTGAATCACTAACGCTACGCTGATTTCAAGAAAAAGGGTTTTGTAATTAAAATAGCCCAATTTAATAATTGAAATTTATATATGTTTCAAATTAATTTAGAGGTTGGTGTATTTTTTTTGAACCTGTTCGATTCGTTTAGACCAGCTTCGTCCATGCGTGACACGTCTTTGAGCAGTGGTGCCCATGAAAACTACATAATAAAATACATTATAGCAGGACGGAGAGTGTGTTCTAGAGACTAATAATGAATTAATTGAAAAATTAATCAGGCTAAAGGATTATTCGAGAATTATAAAAAAAATCAATCGAACAAGTCGGAAATTTTTACAGCATTAATTAAATGTATATTGTTGTTCTTCAATAATTAACACGTACCGAAAAATCTTCCGGAGAAATCCAACTATTTCCCAAGGCAATTCCTGCATAAATCACAATATTTATTACGATTTATAAAAACAAAAACTCTGACTTATTGTTTGACTTGCTTTTTACTGGCCCAATCGTTTTAGGTCTGATTTATAAAGATTGACGATCTAAAAAGGCCACGTACGTATCCAAATCGATCAATTTTTGGTTCAATTCAGTTTTTATCAATTCTAATTTTATAAATCAAAATCGAACCTAAAATGAATTCAATCAAAATCAATTCAGTTCTTTTTAGTTCAGTTATTTTTCAGGTCGGTCCTAAAATGAATATTTCACTCCCAAAATAAACGGTCCGGTCCTAAAATCCATATCGAAATTAACCAATAAAAACAGCCACACACACACAAATTGTACTGAAAAAATAAGTTGAACACACATAAATGTTTTGTACCACCAAGTTGAAGCTTCAAATCTCCATCATCAATGGCTTGGAGAAGAGATAGGCCAAGAGTGACTGCAAATTTTCCTCCATAGGACTCTGCAAAAATAAAGAAAGGACTGCTTTGGAGGGTTTGGTTATTGTTGAAGAGAGCCTTCAACAAGCTAGTTAAATCCGTTGCTGCTTCCTCGTCCGTCGTCACATACAAGGTTTCATTGTTGTTGTCCACGTAACTAAACCCTGTTCCAGCTGGATTATCCTGTTATGCCCAAAATTAAAAACCGTCAGATAAAATCGTCGATCGCGTCGAAAAGATATGAATATAAATTATTTAATATTTTTTTATTTAAGGGTATAAACCAGTCGAGTCGAGTCTAGTCTAATTTCATTTGAGACTCGTGTTAGGGTCAAACTAGTTCGCATGGTTAAAATCGAGTTCGGTTCTGTTAGAGTACCACATCTGAAAGATGTGAATCCGTTCACCAGTTTATATGACTGTTTGGGCCTTCGCCTATTCAGCTTGAGCTTTTAAGTGGGTTTGGTCTTTTGACATGGTATCAAAGGCAGGTTCTGTTTTGGACGCGACCTCCATATATGTCATCTGTTTCGGGGTTAAGGCCCATGGATCAGAGGACGTCCATGTTGTCCATGCACCCCCGCTCGTCTATTTCCACGTGCATTCTTAAAGTACCATATATGAAAGTGTGTCATCTGTTTCGGGTTGAAATGCATGTGGAGCGGGCGTGCAGAACGACATAGACGCCCTTCGATCCATGAGCCTTAAGCCCGAAACATATAGTACATGTTCGACGCTCATATATTTTTTGTTACGTGTATTTGTTCAAAATTTTGAAATTATCATTTTCAATAATTAAATGAAAATACTAAACAAATTTGACTCTCCATTCGTTAAATATTGAACTCGTTTTCATCATAAGTCAACTCGACTCGAATTTGAATCTAAAACAAATGAGCTTGATTACAATAAGAGGTTAAAAAGTCGATAATACAGTTCTCCGAAAATCGGTCCAGAATCATTAAGAAATATTTAATTTACACCTGCTTTTATTTATACTTACAACAAATAAGAGGTCAGCTTTCTTGAGCCAAGTTGCATGCCTTGGCTCCAAATCTTGATCCAAGGGTCCTATTTCCAAGAAATTCCCAATCCCAACACCAGAACCTCCCTGAAACAGAAATTAAAAAAAACAAAACAAAACATAGTGAAAACATGGTTGATTCCTGATATTTTTGTGGCTAATGTATAATTAAGAAAATAATGTTACTTACAGGTCCTCCTTGGAGCCACAATATTGTAGGCCAAGGTTTGGAGGGGTCATCAACTCTATATGAGCTCTTGTAAAGCCACCAAAATAATTTGACATCTGATACATATTGCAACAATGTGTTACAATATTAGTTTATATTTTCGAATAATTACAAAAAATCGTTGTATACTATTCAACTATTACACACAAAAATAGTCGTGAATTACGATTTATCACAAAAACTACACATAGCCATCGTTTTCTGCACAATTATGTGAAAAGATGAAAAAAACACATTGACAAGTTATTATTAAACGATCACATTTTTTCAAAATTAATTTAAAATACTGAAGTCATGTGACCGAATTTCAACATGTTTTGATGGGTTTTGTTAGACGGCAATAAAAAAGATCAGATGATAGATATCAAAATATCGTGCGTATTTTCACAGTTATCCTTATAATTATATCTTTTTCATTGAATGGTTAGAAACATGTAAATTTAAAAGAAAACATAGTAATTAATTTAGTACATACTTGGTCGAACTTCAACATAGCCCCATTCCTCGGACCCATCATCGGTGCCGGAGGCGATTTCGGACAACCCATGAACAAGTGAAGAGATTGATAATAGGAAGAGAAATGGAATGAAAATTTTCTCCATTGAAAGAGAGAGGTTGTGAATTATGATAATTAATGTTGTGAAGGAGAAGAGTTTTGTGGGTTTATTGTAAATATAAAGCACACGAGAAGTGTGAGCATAAGAAGTTTCGCTAATACTATGTGTTTTTTTGTTTCGGACAACGTTGATTTAAGTACAAAACAAAACGGCAATTACGAGGAACATTGTTGCTGAAAATGTGCATGTCATTTACGTACACGAAAATTTGGAATTTGCTTTGTTTGGACTGTTTTTTGTCTTTTGCTTCTTTTGGGTCGCTCGGTGGTGAGTCACATTGGTGACATAAATTTTATGGGTAGATCGGTGAAGGCCTAATGGGCCGGAGCTGCAGGCCTTGGCTAGGCCCATGTTATACTCATGCAATGACTAGTTTAGCTTGCAGGATGATAGGTGCAGGTGCAGTGTCTGGAAAAACGTTAGACGTTAGTCGGGCAGAAAGAATTTTGGGGACTGACCAAAGATTATTATTCAGAAATTAATCGTAAAAAAAATTGAATTGAAGGACTAATAGTGGATTGATCAAATTATTCAGAAATTAATCAGACAATTTAGGGATTTTTAGAGCAATGGTGACAACTTTTGTAATTTTTGAATTTATTTCAATTGGGTTGAATATATCGAGTCTCCATTAGGTATGAGGTGTTCTGTTTTTGATAAATATGGAAACAAGCAAGTTTGAGTGAGTTTTGTGACCCCGGTCACATCTTGATTCGGTCGGAGATATCAACCTCATATAAGTTTGGCAGGGATGAAATTCCGATTTGGCACAATGTCTGTCACAATGTCTGTGACGTTTGGACAGACACTTGGACAAGCACAGAT
>JAYMTP010000377.1:0-35503 GCA_036897365.1 Geranium brycei | reverse complement strand
TTTTAATTAGGGGTTGCGTACAATTTGGTACGCAACCCAAATTTTGGATTGCATACTATATGCAGCGTGAATCGTAGGGGATGCGACGTATCAGTCGCGTGTTTCGCGCTGCGTGCAATATAAAACTCAGAATTCGGGATGTACAAATGGGGTTTGGCTGCGTACATTGCACGCAGCCAAGATGGCAAAACTGGTGTAGTATTTAAGATATGATTTACTAGCCAAATTAAAACGATTTCTGTTTTTATCTATCCCGGGTATTAAATTCCAATGAATTTTTTTTGATGCATTTAATGATGAAGATTCATTTACACGACATTCTTTATGTCAAGATCTATAACCAATGTCTACAATTATATTTTCTCTTTAGGTGCCATTTTCAGCTCCAATTTTCTAGATCTTTATTGAATTTCTCTTCGACGAATGTTAATTTAATTGTTTTTTTGTTTTATATTTGATTTGTTTGGTTGCTCAGAAAATGGATGTAACTAAATTTGAATGGACGAATATTTAAATGATTTGTTAGCTCATATGTTCTTATAAAACACATTATTCTCTCTCTAAAATTTAGTATATAAATCAATTTAAATTATTTAATAAGATATTACAAATAGCACAGGGCATGTGCGGTGCTACACCCTAGTTTGAACAAAATGAAAACAAATCATATTTATATCAATTCTGAAGAAAACAGATATATTGAAGATACCATCAGTACACATTGACCCGGAAAAAAAACTGGCATTACATAACCAAACAATTTCTTGAAATTTCCCTCCATATTAGTATATTACCTTCCTCTATCCTCAATAGAGAGCTAAATTTCCTCTTACACTGTATTGGCGCCATGACTTTTCCACATATACTTCGATTACAAGAGTTTTGTTTTGTTACGAATTCTGCAATAATACTATTTTGAAAACTTCATTTTAAGCGCTTCCCTCACTGTTCAAACAATACGAGCACAACCCCAAACCGCCACCTTAAGTGCTCAACTGAAAGGTTCTGCAATTATAGGGTAATTAGTCTCGGGCGTGAAGAATACCTGATAGGGTCTGAAGATGGTGATTAAAAGATGCTATTTTACGTGAAAATTCTCATCTTTCTGCTCCGGATATGCTCGAATTTGATGTATTTGAGGATACCAAATCATTTTTCTGTTCGCTCCTCAAGCGCTTCTCGAGGGTTTCAAGGACATTGTCGTCCGGGCATTTATCGGCGGGATTCTGCGGTGACATCTGGCAGAAACATTCTGGCCAAGAATTGGTGTAAAAGGACTCGGGCGAGACCCTTTTGTGTGGCCCGCCAAAGTTTGTCGTGAGCATGACACGCCTCACGGCTTCTTCGAAACCAGCTTTCTTCCCCTTTTCCCTGTCGATGAAGATCGGGGCGAGAGCTTTCCTGTCGGGTCTTATTGTAGTGCGGAAGCCGTAGTATAGACGGTGCCCCAGGAGGTTGTTGGCGAAGTTGCTAGGGCCATCGTATGTAGGCATGAATATATCAGAGAGAAGACACACCATGTAATCCACGGCGGAGCCTATCAATCCCTGTGTTTTCTCGGCTAATTCTTCTGAGGGGTCCACGGAGCTGTGGTTTTCAAGGCGAGGGAACAAAGCGCGAAAAGGTTTCATAAAACGCTCCCCACCGAACAGTTCACCAGCCGCTAGATATATCCTTGTGGAATTGTCAAATCCCATTGCGCGCAAAACAAGACCAACCTGCAGCAGAAGGAAGCAATGTTACTGTTAATTCAGCAAACAAACTCAGGATTTTGATTTGGTTAATGAAAATATGACAAAATCGAGGAGCATGACACATGAACAATTTAAAATTAAGATACAGCACAAGGATCTGGTTTAGCTGTGATATTTTCATTATATTATTTCTCCTTTGGCGGATTACTGTTTTTGGGCAAATTGTGGATGCATACCAAAACGAATTGTTCACAAACACAAAACCACACTTAAAATTTTATTTTTATAAGTGCACACTCAAATGAACTGCCCACAAACTCAAACTACATCGTCAAAAAAAAGTAGTGTTTTTTTATCATTCTATTATCTTATTGATGTGCCAGTGTCCACAAAGATATGCCTTGCTTCATTTTCCTTTTCTAAGTTTTTGAAAGATTTTTCAGTTATTATATTATAATATCTGGAAAATCTTATCCATTTTCTTTCAGCAACACAAGAGAGAGAGAAACAGGAAAACTTTACCTCTTCTGGTGTTAGTGGGCATTTTCCAATAGCCCTTCTTTCGTTATAAATGAGTTTTTTTGGTGCAAAGTTCTCCTTTCGGTACTTCTTCAATATTTGTTGCTCTGCAGGGCTAAATATATCAAAACACCTGCAAGTAATTCATAACTGCTATCAAGATTTAACAGATAAATTTACTTTCACAGAAGCACTAGTACCACAGTGGAATAAAATCCTTCAGATGTAAACAGGAAAGTTCCCTCACTGATAACTTCGTTAAAAAAAGACAAATGAAGAGGTGATGTTTGCACATTCTATTGAAGAAGTACCGAAAGGAGAACTTTGTACTTCTTCAATAGAACGTGAACAATCCTCAAGATGAATTGTATTTGATAAGTTTCACACCAACCCTGTGTGGAAAACTCAACAGATTATCTTCACATTAATAGAACGTGAACAATCAAATAGAAATCCTTTCATATAGACATCATATCACAAAAATGAATATGCTTGTTCATCAAGATACCGAACTCATCTACATATCCCCACTTAGACGGTTCAAACAAGTATTATCACCGGTATACATTTGTTTGTTACATAAACGCCACAAGCCCACATCAATTTCCCTTCCAATGCCTTAACCAGGATGATCTATTCAATGCAGCTGAAGGTTGTTTCGAAATGGAAAAAGAACAAACCGTAGCTTTAGGGAGAAAACGAACTTAATTCAATAGCTCAATATATTAATAGTGTAATCTGTTTACACAAACCCAAAACAAAGACTCAATTAGAGCTAATCCTCCAAACTAAAACTAGGAAAACTTAAAAGAATCCTGATATAGTAAGTCCTAATTAACATATGGTCCTGTATCTGGGAAGAGACTTTAATAATTTCTTATAGTTAATAATACACTCTTATCTTTATACATATCCTTTCCCCTGCCCCTGCCCCTGCCCCAAACCCATATACCTTGTGCATTGTAATTGTGAAAACAGAAAGATAAAATCAAATAATAGAACCCACAGGCCACTCAGATTTTCTAATGCAAATATGAATCCCTACAAATTCCAAAAAGTAAGTAGAGAAGAACATACCCCGCAAACGCCAGCATATCCATCTCAAAACGAAGATGGATGGACATGAAGTGACCTTGTGATCGGAGTTTATCAACTATTGACTTGCTGAGCTTCATAATATGTGGCTTAAATTGCAGAGCATGATAGTTAACTCTACACCTCAAACGCTGGAACTCGGGATTGTTGATTTCTTCTGCCAGACGATGGGAAAAGGGAGTAAGATAGATGGCACCATGTTCCTTCATCTTCTCAAGAGCAAATGATGTATACCAACTGGCTTCAGCATCTCTTGGGGGACGAAGCTGAGTGGTAATAAAAGCAAACAAAAAAATCAGAAAATTTTCAATAACTAGAAACATCTTGACCTCTTAACCACATATTAAACTAAAAGAAATTCTAATGCTACCTGAACTGCTTTTATTTTCTTGGTTTTTCCATTTTTGCGAATTTCTGGTATGCTTTCCACAATCCGGACATCATATCTCAGTGACTGTATAAAATGCTCAACGTCATAGATACCTCGAAAACCGCTGGAAAGAACACAAAACCATTGCTCTAATAAAACAAATATGATATCCAATAAACTATAAACATGTAGATTAAGCATCCTCAGTGCAAACACTCAAATTAGGTGAATAATAGTCTTAGTTCATGATATAAGGAATTAACCAGCAAAACATCTCCAAAACTCAGCAGCTGACCATGACAATAGGCAGGTCGGAGCTAGTAACCATGGGACATCATTTTCAGCTATAAATTCTACTCCAAAGAGCCAAAATCACTGAAAAAATAATATTCTCATTGCAAACTGCTAAAATTCTCTGGTAAAAGGACATTAAATCCAATACTTACCAAAAAAGAGAGGATTATATGTTAATAAATGGACTATTGTTAGGAGAGGTGCATGGTAACATCAGAAATGTGTATACTGGATCTTTGGCAAACAAATAGTAGCTTTTATCCTACTTGCATGATTTCTTCATCCAAAAGTAAACTAACTATGAACCACTTCAGGGACAGAGAAGCTGAAGAAGACATTTTGATTTTTTTATTGTACTCAGCACTTTTTCAACAACTCTGCTCAAGTGGAGCTACATCAATATTGGCAGTCAGGCTTATACCCAAAATATCCTAAGATGGGTTATACTCGCACACTCAACCTAAGGAACTTAAACATGGGCTTTGGAAGCTTGAATTTCATTTTAATCTAATCCTGTAATGTGCAGCCAAAGGTTTCTCCATGCCACATCTACCTTCCCAGTTTAGAACATCTCGTCCACAAAAGCAGTCAATATATTTTGAACTATCATTTTTTATCGGCAGTAAAGATGAATTGACATAAATATAATTACAATGCGAGCCCGAGAGGGCGGGAAAGAAAAACATTGAGAAGGAAAACAAATTGCCCGAAAAAAGGCACGGTAAAATGGCATATTTTGAACTATCATAAAAATGCATCAATCATAAAACAAATAATTAATCCCAATAGTTCAAAATATGCAGACTAAAAAATATATTAATACGAGACACCTACTTGAAATCAATACCTTTCATCATGCCAGAAGGAGTTTGCATCCAATTCAGGCAGCACAAGTGTAGCATTCATGATTCGTGCAGCAAGAACAGCATTGCAGATCTGCACATCCAAAATGAGTTACAACCTTGTCAACCCTCTTCCCAGAATTAAGGGAATACACACAAAAAAATGATATGAAGCATAGCCCTATCAAATGAGATTTGTCACAAGAAATTCAAAGAATATGAATTAACAATGTATCATGTTACACAATTGAAAGAAAATATAAGATACTAACAGCAGTACGTTGCTGATTCAGTCCACCATTACAGCGAACACGCAGGTAACCATTGCTTTCAGTTGGAGGAGCTGCAGCAAGGTAAAGAAGCAAAACAAAACTTTAAATCAATATTCAACAACAAACATCACAATAGAGGAAAGTATCTGTTGGTAAATAAGGAGTGCGTACGAGGCCAATTAGATCGTGGGGCAGATGATGGCCTCCAGCCACCAGAACCAGCACTTTGCCAAAGTTCTTCCACATTGATCTGCTAGAAGATAGCAATAATGATAGTTAAGGTTCTTTTATCCCATGAGAGCATGACATAAACTTAAACTAACAGTACTATATAATAAAAAGAAACAAATTTTACAAGTGCTAGTGCTAGTGCATGCATCCTATTTATGAAGATAAGCAATCTAAATATCCCTACTCCAATGAAAGCCTGAGGCTATTACCATAAATGGAAGTCGCTATTGGCAAAAAATGAAAGAGGCTCCAAGGAAAAGCAAGTGTAAGTGCCAACTAATACAAAACTGTATCGCTTGTCTCTGATGTCCAAGATGTTGATAACATCACCTCAAGTTATTGTTTATGATACCCCTCAGCGCACCATACTAGTAAGGCACTATTCTGTTCACATCAACTTTGTTAGAGATCTATTGTCATATATGCGTCTTTAACTAGTTGAGATTAGTCTGATTTCAAGTGTCAATTTTGATATTTATTAGGGTGTTCAATATTGTTTGCCTAATATGAGCACAGGACACTTCCCTTAACTGATAAAACTATCAGACTGCTGATCTTGAGTTTGCTCAAAGTCTCTGATGCTTAGATATTTTTTCATTTGGATCTTCAAAACCAAGACACGTGACACCAGAGTTGATTAGATTCTCTGGTTGAAGGGATTGTGCTGCATCACAATGTCACAACATTTCTAATTGAATTTCTGTTTCCTAATACAAGTTAACAGTGGATATCCAGGCAATCAGACTAATCAATAATACTCGGTTTCCTGCAACGACTGAATTAATCTATTTGAGTCTTAACATATTCTCGTTCACTCAAAAATCATAATAAATGTTGATACAAAAGAAATTACCTTCCCAAATATTTTATATTAACACTAAATTCAAGAGAAAACTGGCATGTTGATCATCCCTTAATTCCTAATTATTGATCATACTCAATCAGAAATGTCTCCTACTAATTCTCCACAGCAACACCTTCATGGCATCAATTCCTAACCTCTCTCGAAGACAATTCACTAGTTCAATTCATAAACCACCACCATTTCCAGCCTAAATTTCTAATAAAATCCAAAATGCAGCCTCCAAAATGCATGCACTGAAGTTGAAATCCAAACAGGCAAGTTCCTACCCTAACTATCGAATTGCTTCAAGGATCTAAGATTCAAAAACTCCACCGTCACATTTCTCCACATTCTCACAAAACAAGGAACAAAAATACAACTCAAAATCCACAATCAACCATTGTCTGAGCTCAAAATCAACTGACCTTAGATCCGCGACCACCAGATCCAGAACTGCCGCTCATCGTCGACGAGATATACAACGCGACGGTGCAGATCACGAGCACAAGAACCGCAACCGACAGCTTCCCCAGAATCCCCTTCGTCGCTCCTCCTCCTAGCTTCGCATGCGGTCTGTGATGCCCCGGCCTGCAACAGAAAATCACTCTCGTCAATTGCATCGGAACGCTGAGAGCTAACGATGGTGATTTTCCCGGGAAACAAACAGTGAGTAACGTACCTCCTCATTTGAGCGGGACTGGTGAGGCCGATTTGGAGATTCGATTGAGTCCTTCGTGAACTGAAATTGTCTACGACAAATCTGCTCGAATCGAGAGAGAGAGAGAGATTCAGGGAACGATGGAGAGTGTTGAGACTCGATTTTAACTGGAGAATTGAGAACACAATACTGTTGCTTCCTTTAACGATGAGTATTTGGCTGGCTGGTTCGCTTTACTGGCTTTACTGAACTGGAATTTTTTACGGAGAAAAATAAAATTTATCGATTTTACTGTACAAATTTCATGTTAATGGCCGAAAATGAACCCACGGTTAGGAATAGTTACGGGCAGGTTTGACTTGGGTTTAGCCAAACCCGCACCCGAGTCGGACAAAAAACCCGTTCATCGTGAGTGGGTGCCAGACCCGCAAAAAATCCGTCGGATACGAGTTTTATTCGTAACCCGAAACCCAACCCGAAATTTCTTTTACAATATTACATAATATTAATATATAAACTATTATTATTTTAAATTTGTACGTGTGCTGGTCAAAATCGGATCGGGTATAAGTCAACCTGCACCCGTTCATAAAACCTGAACCCGACCCAAACTCGTAAAACATCGAGTTTCACCTGTTCCGAACGGTGCGGGTTGATCGAGTATCCGTCGGGTTCGGATTTTTTTGTCATCCCTACCCACGATTGCTTGATTAATTGGTTAAACACTTGAATTTATGTCTCAAATTTTAATACAATTCGCGAAACTAAAATTTATTACACTAAACTTTTTTTTAGGGAATATTGCACTAAAATTTTAATTGTGTAAAAAAAAACTATGTTATTACTTCAAATTTTACAAATAATCATATTACTACCTCAACTTTAAATATAATTATTTTATGTGATCTCTGATTTATAAGTCATCATCTGACTACACTACACTGCGCTCAACTTCAAATATAATTATTTACCAAGATTTCAAAGTTGTAGAATAACCAAATTGTCACTTGCATTGAAAAGTTACAAAAAAACAATCGTTTTTTCATATAAATTCATATGCCCTCGAATTCCATGGATGATGATCGGCTTCTAGGTCAATTTCACATTTTTATACAAGTATTTTGTGTGTGTAGATGATAGTTTAACTATTTAAAAAATATATATCACATCAAATTATTATTCGTGGTTGAAGACACCGACATATTTTCTACCAGTCTTGAAAATAAGGATACGAATTTATTTACATTTTATAAAATTAAATACAATTACACCATTCAACTATAACCAACCATTTGTTTTTTATTGTGATTGGTTATATTAAAATCTCAGTAACATGATTAAAATACTAATACAATGTTGGACTAGTTAATTTATGCTTGTTCGAATAATAACACTTTCTTTAATTTTTACATTATTTAAAGTTTTACACATTCATTTCAACTGAGTTTTAACTCGTGACATTTTCGGAGAGAATGTGAATAAAAAATTACTTTAGCGTTTTTTTGTAAACATTTTGTTATTTTGTTGTTGTTGAAAAAAATGGACAGAAAAGAAATGTGAGAACCCCATATTTCGTGAGAGTCATGAGAATCAGCATGGAGACGCCACATGACACTCTGGAAAGATTTATCACTTCGATGCCGATGTAGATTTGTGACTTTCCAGTCACTTTGAGTTCTCATAGCCGGTTCCATGAGCTTCAGACGGCATTGATGTGCCATAACCTAAAAACTCGTCGCTGGAATCTCTCCCACGCGCTGCCGTAACCATTGACTTCGATTCCAGTTTTTTTTCTTTTCAATTTCACATCCAATTGAATGGAACCCGACATTTATCGTTGCACAAACCCCTACATAGTTCACTTTCCTCCTCATATCATAATATAATACCCAATCCTTTGTCACATGACGCTACCATATGCATTCTTACGGTTCTCACACCTCTGATGATTTTCACTGGAGGGCTTCCCGAAACGGACATGTTGAATTGAACTAGTTGTAAATTGTACGTGCACCAAACATTGTTAACTTCTTCTTTTTTGCCCTTTAAGAGCATGCATAAATACATAATCCTTCTCTCCTCTTGAAAAGCAAATAAGGTAGTTGGGCTGGTGGCCCACAACCACGACACATCTCGCGGAACCATATTGGGCCTCGGCCCACAACAAAAACACGGCTCGACTCGCGAGCCTAAAAAAGCTACATATAAATACTCCTTAAACCCTTCTTCATGCTTAAACCCTGTGCCCGACTCGCTCCGTCTCCGGCCATGTCCACGCCCCCCAACTTCCGCCCCCGCGGCGGCGCCGCCGGTGGATACGGCCAGTTCTTCCAGGGACCGCCCAATTTCAACTTCCCCAACCAAGGACAGGCCTTCCCCTTCTTCCAAAACCCTAATTTCCTCCATCCCCAGCAGCAGTTCCATGGCTTCCAGGCCCGGCCGTCCCCGCCGAGCCCCAACGAGCTCGTCGCGAGGGTCGAGCGCGCCGTCGTGAAGGCGCGTCGCGATCTTGTAGCTGCGAAACACGCAGTCACGGCGTGGAAGGTCTCGGAGGCTGTGCTCTTGGCTCTGCAGGTCGATTCGTGGAGCACCTTGGGGTTGAAGATGCAGCAAGTTCCGGCTCTGAATCACCTCATGTCATTAGAAGGGAAGGTAATGTGATAAAATTTACTTTCTTCTTTAAATCTTGATATTGCATTTTGAGTGCTAAAACCTTAGTTTGAGTTGCTTACACTGATGCTTAAGTGTTAGTTGAATTTGTGTTTATTTGGAATTCTGAAAGAATAGGAGAATCACATTTAAGTGATCATGTGATCTTTTAGGGTTAAGCAATCAGTTGGCAATAGAAAAAACATAGCAATGTATTTACTTTTTGATTTACCTAAGATAGATGGTTATGTTTGCACTTTTTGATGCCCAGAAAGGCAAAAAATGTGATCATGCTCGCTGTTTCTTACCCGTCTTTGGCGTTTCCGGATACATGATTGTCGCAACTTTAATAACAAAATTGTATTTATTAATGATAGTAATAATTGAAGAGTATGACTCACTTGATTAACTTATCTTCTTCAGTTCAGATTCATCTGCTCCAGTTTTTTACCTTTTTCTTGTTGTTTGTTCAGATAAATGCCTTCATCCATTGCTTTGTTGGGGTTTCGAGGATAACCACGTTGCATGATTTGGAAGTGGCGATATGCGAGAATGAGGGCATAGAGCAGTTCGAGGATTTGGAGTTGGGCCCTCTAGCGCGGCACCACCTTGTTGTTCACTATTTTTCCGTGAATCATGGTACGACTGAAGTATATAAGATTACTACCGAGGAGGTTATATCTTGTCTTTCTGAGATCATGGATGTCCGTACAAGGAAGGATATTATTAACACTGAAGACCTTTTGGATTTTATTGCCAAGAAGTTCTCAGTTGCTGGCAGAGACTCGATTGGTGTTCGAGTGCAGGGCTTGGGGTATGTGGCCTTCACTTTACCCCTTTTAATAAAAAATATATCTGATATTACTTATATGTGTATTTGAAACCCTCTAACACCACATATGTGTGGTTTTGGTATAGTAGGGCATGCTTTGATGCTTATGAATGGGAAAACTGTGATTTGCATTTCAGAAGTTGTTTCTGAAATAAATTCCTTTCTGATTGTGTTTGTTAAACTTATAGGTGGCATATTTTTTGCATTGGGAAAGCTAAGAGAGTAGAGAAGGAAAATGTCAAGAAATGCATGTCTACATTGAAACCATCACCCAATGAAAGAATAACCCGTCATACAGAGAGGAAAGAGCAACTAGATGATCGTTTTTGTGCTATTTCTCAGCGTTTTAAATCATTTTCCTCAGTACATGGGCAGTTCAGCGGGAAGCACATTAAATTTGTTTCATCAAGTTCAGGAGAGGAAGATAGTGATGATAGCGTGCACGAAACAGCCAAGAGTGAGAAGGACGCAAATAGTCACTTCAAAACTCCACAAGAAATGAGAAGTCATGATAAAACCAGTAACTGCCCTTATCCGTCAGCAATTGAAGAGATAACACGACTTGGGTTGAAGGGTGATGCAACTTGCAGTCCAAATTGCTCTGATAATGAGGAGCTTAGCCAATCAAAAACACCACGTGGAACATTCCAGAAAAAAAGAGTTAAAGGGGATGTTAAACCCGTCACTACCAGTGGCAGTTCTAAGTTCAGTGAAAGCAATAGGTCAGTTAGAAAGAAACGAAGATCAGAGAAGGCAAGTGGCAGCCTCACTGTACCACAAAAGAAACTTAAGAGGGATAAGGTGGGGGTTACGAGCTTGAAATTATGTGACCAGAACAATGAGTTTAACTCTAATGAGATTGGTCTTCCGCTCGATACTTATTCAACAAAGATGTTCGTCACAACCTGGAAGGATGCATGCCGGGAGTATACTGCAGTTGAAGTATGTTACATTCTTGGCATAAAACATACTGTGATTATAAAGCCGACTTTATATAATGATACTTTTGCTTTATTATTTTCCTGTTATATTTGGTATACTTCGCACAGCATTGCCTTTTGAGATGTTACTCCCTGTTCATCGTTTGCTAATGTTGGTTGACGTGCATAAAAATGACATTCCACTTAACTTGTTTTTGCTACATGTGCATAGGGATTGGATGAGTAATTTAATGCAGTCTTCCTTTTGTTTTTCTGTATGATGTCATTTTATTTTTTCTCTTGAACTTTCTTTTCTACCTACGAATATACTTTTGTAGTCTGCGTGAAAACTTAAATTGCTATTTGAGTATTTGCTTTGTCCTAATTTTTTTAGGATTAAGTAATATGGCATCTTTATATGTTGCTTATTGGTTTTGACTATAATGCCTTAACAAGATCCTTGCATGCATAACATCATTATAATGTTCAGATTGCATGTGATGGTGACTGTTCAAGGCATTTAGGTTAGTGATGGGTCTTCACTAATTAAAATATTTTAAGCATCTCTGATCATTACCCATTGCCTAAGAGCTGGATGCCTTATCACATAGCTTGCTACTTTTTTACATCATAATTTGGTGCTGAATAGATAGCTATGCTTCGTTTTCAAATATGTTTCTTATTTTTATTCTCTTCGGAAGTAAAATTCTAATGCATAAATGGCCTATTTTTTAATTATGTTCATATGTGATTGGACATTTCATTTTCCTGTAGGTTTTTGAGAGGATGCTTGATTTCTATAAAACAACAGACCGCCAAAGGAAGAGAATGAAGTCAATGTTATCATCCTATCCACTTGCTGGATTACTAAATGTTGCTGTGAGTTGACTGTTCCTATGTTATTGTTTCACAAAGCTTACTGTCAAATATTCGCAGATTCTAGACGAGTTCTCCCTGTGCCATGATATTTCTCCCTTAATTAAGTCGACTCTTGCTTAATTGAGACAATTTATGGACTGTGCTTCACAATTTTCTTCTATAGGTTTTGATTAATTGACGTGAGACTATTATCTAGCAACTTATGATTTACTTGCTTCCTCAATATCATTGCAGGTGGCATCCATCAAAGGCGGATTGTGGGATAACATCTACGATGCTTTGCATGCTTTCAGTTGGGATGAATTAAACAATTCCAATTCTGAGAATAATCCAGAATTTGAGATCATAGATGTTAAGGGCAGTGAAAAGAATGCACCAGCCGTTGGTACTGACATTGTAGAGCGTGAATGCAGTAAGTGCTATTCTAAAGTAATGCTTTACCTACTGATGATAATGCTACAGTGATTTTAGATTTTGAGCTTTAACGTGAGTGTAGGGAACCTAGCAAAATAGGTTGAACAATGATATAGGTTTCTTTATAAAAGCCAGTTTTAGCTTTTTCAGTGCAACATTAAAAAGAGCAAGAGGGGAATGTCTTGTGGTGCCACCACTGGCTCTTAGTTATCTATACCTTGCACGTTTTTATGTCAGTTTTATCCACACAAATGTCTTGAATGACTTTATAATATGACTGTGATTTGGAATTTGAGGCTATTATAATAGTTTTCCCAATGTTACAGCCTTGCCTAACAGTTCATCAGTTGCTTCTTCTGACAATATTTTCATCTGTAAATTGTAATTTTATTCTGTAACTTTCTAACAATTCCAGCTGTCAAGCTGCCCCCTTATTTGACCCCTGTTTTGTTGTCTGGAGTGCAATGCATAAACTTTAATTAGAACTTAGAAGTAGTTTTTGCTCACTAACATTGTCAATCATGCATAATGTACTTAAAAGGTTAAAGTGATGTATGGCATACACTCATGGATGGGCAGATAGATCATTGGTTGTTACTGGTTGGTTTAATTTTTATGCATGCATAATAGCTTGTGCATTTGATAGTTCTATATTCTGCATTCAGTTGTTCAGGACAATCTTGTTGCCTGTTATAAGTATGTATATATACTAATTGAGCCCATTATTGATACATCAATCTTAAGGACTCTTAAGAATCATAAACTTGGTGTTCTCTTGCTTCGTCATAGCATGGTCGAACCCAAATCTTGATACACAACCTTTTGATGAAAAAGAGAGGATGTATATGCTATAAGAAAAATGGGGCCAAAGTATATGGTAGCTGAGAAGTATTTTTCTTCTGCAACTATTCTAGGATTATGATTCTACTGAACCTTCTTTCTGACTATAGAATTAATCCAATTGCACTAACCTGTTGTATAATATTGTTCATTTATTTATGCGGGAAAATGATTGCTTTTGTTCACATTTTAATATTGTTCATTAAGTATGCAAATTCAAATCATAACACACTTCATTATTGAGTACTTAAACTACTGTGGGAATCCTTTTCTTGGACGAATTATACAGGCTTAGGTGAAATAGAGTATGCTGAAAGTGACTGAAACAGATTTGATATGATGATACATACTGTACTACTATGACTTGGAAGATATAAAGAAATGCATATGCTTACTACACCTGCAAATTGAAATTTTCTTGACACTTCTGAGTATTTTTTTATATCATTCTCTACTTCTGCTATTTCTAATGCAACTTCACATTTTGCTGCAATATATTATATTTATATAAAATCTGCAGGTGTCGAAGATGTCATTGACAAGGTTGCCAGCTATTTTGAGTTTGATCCTCAAATCCATAGCAGCCGAAGATCTCCTATAGAAAATAAGCTCATTGGTTGTAGAAAGCTTTACAATTGTGAGTCTTGGGTAGCGGAGAAATTACGTGTTAAGGAATTCAAGTCCCTTGGTCATGGTGATTTTATCATGTTCTTAGAGCAACACTTGCCTTTGCTACCAAATGCATTGCAGAAAATTTTGAATGGTGATGAATGCAAGAAGTGCCCCTTGGATGTTTGCCTGCTGGAGCAAATAGTGGTTGAGTTGATATCACAAGCTTCAAATACTTTATCTGGACACGAAACTGTAACTGAACAAATGATTTACACGCTTCTTTCAAGGCAATTCCCATTGCTCAGTTTCAAATTACGGGAAAATGGTTCATTGGAAGAGTTTCTGGATATTGTTAGGAAGCAGAAAAGCAATGTGATTTCTAATTGTGTGGTATTTTCTGCACCTTTGTCAGAATCGTGCTTTAATAAAGACTCATCGGGTTATGATGAGAGCAACATTTCAGAAGTTACTGAAATAAGAACTGACATTGATAGCCAAGCTATACCTTTCAAATCAGTTACGACTAAGGATGCAATTGAAGCCCTATGTAAGGCCCCAATGCTGTCAGATCTTAAAGCATGGTCTCATTGGGACACAATGTTTGCACCATCACTTGGTCCTATGGTGGCATGGTTGGGGAATGAAGTCCGTAAGGAAGATCTGTGGTGTTTGTTGACGGAAGATGGAAAAGTAATTCGGATTAATCCTATTGCTACAGTAAATTCATTCTTGGAAGCTGCTGTGAAAGGGTCATCTTTCGAGACTGCAGTGGAGCTTCTATCCATCTATTGTTCAGTTGGGGGTGAAAGGCATGTTCCCTTTTCCCTTCTCAAGTCCCATGCTCGTCGTGCATTTGAAGTTATTGTGAAAAATTGTTTGGATGCTGTGGAAGCAAATGAAAGTCAGAATATTCGCACACATGGAAATAAACAACTAATTTGCGGGGAAGTTAGTTCTAGTGGTTTGGGTAGTAGACTAGCCAACTTGAGTAAACTGGATAAAGCAGTGCCTGTTGCATCCAAATTTTTCCTGGACTGTCTCTATCATTTCCCTTCCTATCATCGTAGATTTGCAGCTGGTGTGCTTCTTTCTGGGTTGCAATCCGTTATTAAAGATGCCTACTCTGTCATTCTGTGTGAGTGCAAACAGTTAGAGCAACGCATAATGCTTCATGATGTTGGAATGGCCCTTGGTATAGTTGAATGGATCAATGATTTCCATGTATTTTCTTGCACCAGCACCATGGATTCATCTGTTTTTTCGGAGGCTTCATGCTTGAAAGCTTCCGGGTCAGATTTAGATTCTGGAAACATGCAAGATATGCCCGTAAGGTTTCCCTCTTCTGAAGAGAAAACCATTGTGTCCGTGAAGGCAGATTCCAGTAATTATGCAGAAATCTCAACTGAGATGATTTGCGATGGTTGCACACCAGTATTATCTGAACATAGAGAAAGTACCGATGCCACTTTGGTCATTGAATCTATCAGGCGAGAAGAATTCGGTTTGGATTCAACTCTTCCGGGTATGGAAAGTAGCATGTTGAGTAAACAGCATGCCCGACTGGGAAGGGCACTGCATTGCCTTTCCCAAGAACTATATTCTCAGGATTCACATTTCCTTCTAGAGTTGGTAAGTTCTCGCTTTTTTGCATTCCTCTATTTTTAAAACCTTAAATGATGCGTTAATCTGCTAATTGTTTTCATTAAGAATCTGACTCTTTCATCATATTTATGGTTTTTATTCACATCTGTGTTATCTCATTGTTGTGCACACTTAATATGAAGGTATATGTAAGGCCACCGTAGACATAAAGGATATATTTAGATATGAATGTTGCTTTATAATCCAATGTATTTGTTGAATTTAATATGAAAGCTAAATTAAGGTTGCATGATCTCTACTGTCATGTATTCACATTCTTTTTTGGTTGTCTGTGAAGACGTACAGCTTCATGTTTAAAAGAGCAAGAAATTTAACCCAAATTATTGAATTGTTTGTGAAGTGAACTTTTGACTGTAAGGAGAAGTATGAAGTTGGAGCAAGCCTCTTCAAGGGGTATAAAAATGAATAATAAGGAAGAAGGCTATTGTAGCTTGCGGTTGCTAACCTCATAGTCAGGCAGACTTTGTTTTGTGCCACTCTTTGTTGCGCCCTTATAGCCTTGCAGTAGAGTTTAACCAAATACAGTCAATACTGAGTAGATACATTTGCTAATGTTCTAATCATCTTACATAAGTTTTTTTTAGATTTGCTCAAGCTCTCAGCTATGAAATAGCTGTTCTCATCTAATAATTACTAGATTGTGTATGCCAGCTCCAATATGAAATTGCTGTTCTCATCCAATAATTACTTGAAAAAAAATTGCATTGCTAAATCTGCTGTTAGATTCAACTGAAAATTAATGGAGTAAAGTTAAATTCTATGCACTTTTCTTGGAATCATGTTAAGATTGCTGTTTATTTAATGGAAGCACTGGGTTGGCAGGTTTCACATCATTTTTCTAATTTTCTTAAATATCACAATAACTTATTTTCCCGTTAGTTAATGTTTGCAATCTATTATGGGAGCTTAAACAATTTGCCATCAAGATTTTGATTCTGTAATGTTTTAATGCTCCGTCAGGTTCAAAATGCTGATGATAATATGTATCCAAAAAATGTGGAGCCAATGCTATCATTTATTCTTCTAGAGGAGGGAATTATCATTTTAAACAATGAGCGTGGCTTCTCTTCTCAAAACATAAGAGCACTCTGTGACGTTGGAAATTCAACAAAGAAAGGATCTGGTGCTGGGTACATAGGGCAGAAAGGCATTGGGTTCAAATCAGTATTTCGGGTATGTATTTGCTGCCAATTTTTATTTATCCTTAGTTTATTTGTCTATTATTCTCTTAACCTTCTACACTAAGTCTCTAGACGAATTGCTGTAAAAGTAACTAGAGTGCTTTTTAAGCAGTACTCGTTATCTCAACAGTACAAAAAGTTCTAATACTTGTGCTGTACATTTGGAGTAGTAAAGGTACCATTTTTACCTAAGTGCATTGTTAATTCTGTACTTTTAAGTATACTCAAAATGTGCTAACCGGAAACAGCAAATGTACTTTGCTCTGATTAAAAATGCACTAAAAAAAGCTATAGATATATAATATGCGTATGTACATACTTTTTAGTTCATCTTTAATACGAGTCATACTAAGTTCATCTCTAAATTCTGCTGTACCTTGAACCAATAGTCTAATCTTTTTATTACAATATAGTACCAGAACCAACGTTTGTGTCTGCATTGTTCTCTACCTGATTTGTGTTAACTGTGACATTTAACTGAAGAATATTACTGATACTATGTAAATGTGTGATCTTAGTGCAATTAATTACGTTATTTTTTTGAGTTATTATACAGTTCAGCAGTCTTCTGGGTATTTTGTTGTGTGGAGGAGGTATTTTGTTGTGTGGAGGAATAGGATTTCATTTTCATTGGGTAACCTTTTTCCATGATTAGATGCAACTGGATATAAGAGTTGGCAGTTATTATTCAGTTTTTGTTACATTCTTAGCGAATGTTTTGTTATGGACTTGCTTTTATATATGGTCTTTCGGCAGGTGACAGATGCTCCAGAGATCCATTCCAATGGGTTCCATGTCAAGTTTGATATCAGTGAGGGTGAGATTGGCTTTGTGTTGCCAACATTGGTGCCTCCTTGCAATATTGACTTGTATAGTAGGCTAGCATCTGCTGGCAGTGACCCAACTATTAAAAACCACTGGAATACTTGCATTGTGCTTCCTTTCAGAACAAAATTATCAGAAGAGAATGCCGTGAACAGTGTTCTGACTATGTTTTCAGATCTTGATTCTTCTTTGTTACTCTTTCTTCACCGTCTCCAGTGTATCAAATTTAGAGACATGGTCAATGGTTCTCTCATTGTCATGAGAAAAGAAATAGTAGGAGATGGCATCATAAGAATTTCGGGAGGGAAAAAGAAGATGACTTGCTTTGTGGTTTCTCAGAAAGTCAATGTGGATAGCATTCATCGTGGTGTAAAAACAACAGAGATTTCCATAGCATTCACGCTGCAGGAGTCGGATAACGGAATATACTCTCCACTTCTAGACCAGCAGCCTGTTTTTGCTTTTCTTCCTCTAAGAAAGTATGGTCTGAAATTTATTCTGCAAGGTGATTTTGTTCTTCCTTCATCCAGAGAGGAAGTTGATGGAAATAGTCTCTGGAACCAGCATTTGTTGTCTGCATTTCCTTATTTGTTTGTAAGTGCACAGGCATCATTTTGTGCCCTTCCTTGTTACAGAGAGAACCCTGGAAAGGCCATAACAGCTTATATGAGTTTCGTTCCACTTTGTGGGGAAGTGCAAGGATTTTTTACCAACCTCCCACGTTTTATAATTTCTGAATTACGCGAGTCAGATTGCTTACTTCTGGAAGGAGACAGTAATAGATGGGTTCGTCCACCCAAGGTTCTAAGAGGTTGGAGTGAGCAAGCTCGCAGTCTTCTACCAGAAAATCTGCTCCTTAAGCACCTTGGCCTTGTTGGATTCCTGCAAAAAGATATAGTTCTGTCAGATTTACTGGCCCTTGCATTGGGTATTAAAGAGTATGGCTCCAAAATTTTAGTTGACTTTATGTACTCTGTTTGTTGTAACAAGGAAGATGGCCCTAATTCGTTGGGCCTAGGTTGGATATCTTCTTGGTTAAATGAACTACATGCTCTGTCAATTCAGTCTGATCAAATAAGCAGGCTCAGAGGAATTCCGTTCATTCCTCTTTCAGATGGTACATATAGCTCAATTAGTCAAGGTAGAATTTGGATACGGTCTGATGGCACTGGCACTAGTTTTGACGGTGAGGATGGGCCCGAACTTTTTCCGAATATATATGCTGAACTTCGAACTGTAAACCCTGCTCTTTTTACTGTTTCATCTGTGAATCCACATTCAAGTGAAAGCACTTCTTCAGTTGATAACTTGATCGGGTTGCTTCGTCGCATAGGAGTCCAGCAATTGTCTGCACATGATATTACCATGGTGCATATCTTGCCAGCTTTAACTAGTGACAAAATGACTGGAAAAGACAAAAATTTGATGATTGAATATCTTTGCTTTGCTATGGTTCACCTACACTCTACCTGTCCTGTTTGTCATGTTGAAAGAGAGTTCATACTCTCAGAGTTACGGAACAAAGTGTTCATCTTGACAAATCATGGTTTTAAACGCCCCATTGATGTGCCAATTCATTTCAACAAAGAGTTTGGGAATCCCGTTGACATGAATAGGCTTGTTAATGTTGTGGGTATGGAGTGGCACGAGGTTGACACCTCTTATTTGAAGCATCCAAGCACTATGTCACTCTCATCTGCGCTACCGAATTGGAGAAAATTTCTCCAAGAAATAGGCATCTCGGATTTTGTGAAAATAGCTCAAGTAGATAACATTGCTGATATAGCTCATGCCCCTGAATCACTTGCAAAAGATTGGAAATCAGAAGAACTGGTCAAATTGTTATCGCTTTCGACCTATAGTGGTAATCAGGAAAGCTGTAAATATCTCTTGGAGGTTGTTGACACATTATGGGATGATCATTTCAGGGACAAAGTTGCAGGTTATGGCAGTTCTGTATCTGGTGGAAGTAGCAAATCTCTTCTGCCTTCATGTGTAAGTTGTTTTTGTGATTTTAAATGGGTGGTATCTAGCACAGATGGCGAGCTTCACTTTCCAAGAGATTTGTTCTATGACTGTGATGCAGTGCGCTCGATCATAGGTGCTTCTGCTCCGTATGCTGTTCCTAAGGTTAGTTTGATGCCTTGAAGTGATATAGCATGTTTGCTTAAAATAGAAAGTGGCAACATTAAATATGTTTTTTTATCGGCTGACAACATTAAATGTGTTGCTTGCATGAAGTGACACACATAGGAGGAAATCTCATGTGATATTTAATGCTATGTTGTATGAGGCTCATGTATCCTTATTCGTGAAGTTGAGGGGTGTAGCTGGTTCAATTTTATATACTCATGATAGCTTATTTTATGATATTTGTCTTATTGGAACAGGTGAAGAATGAAAAACTAGTGGATGCTTTCGGGTTTAAAACTAGAGTTTCTCTTGATGATCTTGCGGAAATCTTTAAAGTTTGGAGGTCTCAGATCTCTTTCAAAGCCAGGTACCGGCTGCTTGCTTTGTTTTTTTTTAATTATTCATCTAATGTCTTTTTAGCATTTTGATTACGGATATTACCAAGCAAATAATTCCCTGCAAAAGTATCATATATTGTTCTTCCGTTCGCTTTTGTATTATAGATGGACAACTATTACATTCTGAAATGACACTTAACCTTATTTCCTTGCAGTGTATCACAAATGAGCAGACTGTATGCTTTCATTTCAAGTGAAATGTCCGTTTCAGAGCGAAACATAGTTCAGGAGCTCTGCTCGGAACCTTTTATATTTGTTCCATGTGTATCTGGCTTTGGGTCTGAGGATGTAGTTACTGGAGTATTTTACTCTCCAAAAGACGTATATTGGCACGATTCAAGTGGCTCTGTGGATCTATTGAAGGAGAGTGATCCTCAAGATCACCGTCCCTTAAACAATACCTTGTGCAATGTTTATCCAGGCCTTCATCACTTTTTTGTTAATACGTGCGGCGTATCGGAAGTCCCTCCTTTTGATAGTTACCTTCAAATTCTGCAGCAACTGTCAGCTACCGCCTTACCTTCTCAAGCAGCTAAATCAGTAAGTAGCCGAATAAAAGCAACTTGACTTTCAAATTTAGACTGCTACTTTGGAATTTGAAGTGTGTGAAGTTAATTGCTTCTTTTTTTTTCGTTTACTTAGGTTTTTCAAATATTTCTGAAGTGGACCGAAGGACTAAATTCTGGACTACTGGGTCCGGAGGATATTGTTTGCTTGAAGGAATGCTTAAGGAAATTGGAATTTACCGTGCTGCCTACCCGATTAGACAAGTGGGTTTCTTTACACTCGTCTTTTGGTCTCGTGTGTTGGTGTGACAATGAGAAGTTGAAGAAGGAATTTAAGAATTCGGAGAATATAGATTTTCTCTACTTTGGTGAACTAAGCTGTGATGAGACAGAGATGCTTCAGACAAAAGTGTCTGTGCTCATGCAACAATTAGGAATTCCCGCTCTTTCAGAGGTACGTATATGATTATATATCTATATAGGAAAAGGTACAGATAAATACACCAAACTATACACCTTTTCCATTTTTTTTGCTCAACTAATGGGGATATTATTGATGAAACTAGAAAAAGTTCCCAAAAAGGGAACAAGAACTAGCCAAGTACATCAAATACATCGAAGGAAAAGTTGCTGCAGCAACAAAATTACAACAGAAACTAATAAAAAACAAAGAAGAGAGAACAAAAGAGAAAGCTAAGATTTGGGTCATTCAGTACACCCATGTATCATAAATTCCCACCCGTTAAGTTATTGGATAGGAAAAATTGAAGTTTTAAAGTGAAAAGTCTAAAATGCCCTTTGACTAAATATCTAATTGACTAAATTTGTAGGTATGAAAATTAGATTCTTACCCAAGGGATTTTTGTCCTTTAACTTTTAAAATTACCATTTCCCATCCAAAACTTAGCATGTGGGAATTTATGGAACTTGGGTGTATCTGAATGACCCAAAGCTTAGTTGGGTGTATTTATCTGTACTTTTCCCATCTATATATACACACATATATGTATGTTCCTCCAAACTGTTTTAGCAAATGTCTGTATTTAACATGTTAGATCAGCTACATTTAGTTCCGATCTCATCTTCTTTCCCATTTATTTCCTTTGTTCAGGCTGTAACCCGCAAAGCGATTCCATATGGTCTGTCAAACAGTTACCTGAAAGCTTCATTGGTGAACTGGGCTCTTCCTTATGCGCAGCGCTACATGTTCGGTTTACACACGGATAAATATACTCAACTCAAGCAGTCCGGATTTGACAAAGTGAATAGTCTTCGAGTTCTTGTTGTTGACAAGTTATACTACAGTAATGTCATTAAAAGTTACAGTTGTGTGTCTAAGAAGCGATGTGAATGTGACTGTCTTCTCGAGGTATGTAACTACAGCCCTTTGTTATTTATGTTACCACTGATGAAGCAAAGCATAAAGTTAATTGATGCAAGAGAGTGGCTTATTATGAAAATGATGAAATTACCCTTGAAAAATAAATATTTTAGAAGTTTCTGTTTTGATCTTTTAACCAAAAATTTTATGATCAAAATTTGTAATTACACTATGTTAAAGTTAAATTTAGGTTATAAAAGTCTTAATTCTTAATTTCAGGGGCAATTTTGTCATTTTAAAAAACACACATTTTGCAAAAAAAATGCAGACAATGCAGCACATTTTTGCAATTTTCTCAACTAAAATTCGTGTTTTAGATTATCTCACTTGTGTATTGATTCTCCAGGACACGGTCTTGTACTCGACTCAGGAAGCCGATTCTCATGCCATATTCATGGAGCTCTCTCGTTTATTATTTGGGGGAATTCCAGAACTGCACCTGGCAAATTTCCTTCATTTGATCACAACAATGGCCAAATCAGGCTCTTCAGTGGAGGAAACAGAGCAATTCATCTTAACTAGCCAAAAGCTGCCCAAGCTCCCCGACGAAGAATCTGTTTGGTCCCTTTCGTTACTAGAAAATGATTCGACTGAAGAAGAAAGTTCTGCTCCAACAGTAAGTAACGAGTCGCTGCCTTCGACTTTCAAGAGAAAAGCAGGACAACAAAACTGGCCTCCAGCAGACTGGAAAACAGCACCAGGTTTCAGTTTTGCCCGTGCAAATGGTTACAAGACACAACCAGCGATACAACCAAGTAGCAGTGGCCAAACACGAAATGATGATGATGATGATTTTGGAGAAACTGTCATAAAAATGAATTGGGTCGCCGAGGATTTTTCAACCCCGGGAATGGCATCATTTTGTTTGCCAGACTCGAACGATATGATGATCGATCAGCCTGACCAGGCAAGTGACTGGCACGCTTCTATGGATATCACGTGCAATCCCATAGTCAACGCAGGTACTGTGTCTGATGGACTGGAATCAAACAAATTCAATTTTTCCAAGAGAGATCGACTCAGTTTCAACACGCCGAACAGCACACAGGCATTGCTAACCGGAAGGCAGGGCGAGCACGTTGCCTTCAAATACTTTTCGGGTAAATATGGCGATATCGTGAAATGGGTGAATGAGGATAGTGAAACTGGGTTACCATACGACATTGTCATCATGGACAACAAGGAAAATACAACAAAAGAGTACATTGAAGTGAAAGCAACCACATCGGCGAGAAAGGACTGGTTCAACATAACAAAGAGAGAGTGGCAATTTGCTGTTGAAAACGGCGAATCCTTCAGCATTGCTCATGTGATTTTATCGGATAATAATGTAGCAAAGGTCTCGGTTTTCAAGAATCCTGCGAAATTGTGCCAACAAGGGCTGCTTCAACTTGTTGTCATGATGCCAAGACAATTGCAGCCAAACTGTTGAAGAAGATTCATGTGCGAGCAATGATATATTGGATTCGTCGCCACAAACAGATAGGTTACTTCTTACAGAAAAATGATACCATAGTTTTTATCTCCAGACACTGTTCAATTTTGATGTTCTAACATAAACTAGAGAATAGAATTACAAGGTTTCATTATTAAATTGTATGGTTTTTGGCTCCTGCTTCATTTTTATTCAGCGGCTGTTCTGGATGTGTACTGGACAAGTTTTGTTTGTACAGTGAATAATATGCAGAGTATTTAGAGGGATACACTAATGTGATTTGTTCATGTTTTTCAATAGTTTTTACAATCTGTAGTGAGCTTTGTTTCCATCACGTTAAGCTTTGTTGTGTGCTACAATATTTGCAAAGTAACTCTCAATTTTTTGCACAATAGATATGTACTTTTAAAAAAATAATGGATCTGCTCTTTAAATTAATAATACAAAATTAAAAATAAAACAAAAGGTGCAGTTTAACAGTGTTCCTTTGCTGGTTAAATCGAACAATACACCTGTTGAAGAAGTAACTTCCATTTTTGAAAATAATCTTCATTTTTTTTACCAGGATAATTTTATCATATTAAAATAAGTGGACTCATTTTACAATTTTTTTTAATTCGTCGCATTTCCCGCAATTAGTGTAGAAAGCAACAAATTGGAAACCTAGAAGAAGAAAACATAACCAAATCAGCACAAAACAATTGATAAGAAAGAGATAAGCATTTTGAAATACTATCCTGTACAAAATAATTTGTCCATAAATTGTGATCCATCAATTACTCAATTGATTATGACTTTCCTGTATCACAAGTTCATCAATCAAAACAAAATCCATGGACAGACGGTCAAAGTAAAAGTACCCAGAAAAAATTCTCTTCAGCCAAACAAAGCCAAAAACACTAGCAGTTTTTAGATCACATCACACTTCAATTATCATCATGTACATCAAATTCAGAGGAAAGAATTGTAATTGCTCCTATTATAACCTGTCAAAACCATACTCCTACCAAAACATGACATAACATTAATTTATCAGGCATCACATCACCTTCTTTCACTGAGTTTTTGGTTTCTCGATCTTCACGTATGGGAACAACCCTAGGAAGTGACGAACTTCTGGGTTCCATCCCAGTTGCTGGGCGCGACAGAACATCAGGAATGTGTTTGCAAAATACGAATTGAAGCCCATGAAAACATGCCAAAGGGCGTGGCCCTGCAGATTGAAGTGCCAGTTCGAGAGTTCCTTGCAGAACACTCTATCGACGAGCCAGCAGAGGCTTCCCATTGCTATGGTGGCTAGATATAGTTTTACAAGCCGCTTGGCAGCCACGTCTTTTGTGTGGATATAGTACTTGTACATCCGCGGGATGCATAGGAGACAGAGAACGATGTAATGCACCTTGAAGCCGATCCCAAAACGAACAAGGGCATGGACAAAGGCAAATGTGATGCCGTAAAAGAACAAGAAGGTAGGCATCGTGCTACGGTAGTGCCAATCAGGAGAATAGAGTATATAGATGTATAGGAGCATTTCCCATACCATTGGCGTTTCATCGCCTTGCTGCTGCCTGAAAATGGATTATAAGCAATATCAATAGTTATGCATCAATGGCATGTGAACTCCGAAGAAAATTGTCATATACTTGTAGTTTTGTCTTTATAATTAATCGGAAATATATTCAAAGAGAGCACGGAATCCCAAAATGGGATCTACAAGCTCTCGGCCCTAAGGCCGGACCAATGTTGTAAAAATCCCCGGTTTGTCCAATTAATCCTCTGATTAGTCTCTGATTAATCCTTTAATCCAATTAGTCCCTAGAAGACCCTCTTCAACTGACTTGCGCCTATCAGTTTTTACAACACTGAGCCGGACAATGCGACCCATGAGGGTTGACTTGAATGAAAGTGAAAAAAAACCCATTAATCCCCATCCACACAGGGCCTCGGTTACAATCCCAAGCTCAGGCTTCCTTGCCCTTCAGTTCACAATAATAGATTTAAATTATTTGGTACATATGGAATGCACAAACAATTCAGAGTCCCAAAATATAGTTGAATTCTAGTGCAGTATGAAAAAGTAACTTATATGTAGCAGTGTTTCTGGCTCATGGAATACTAATGCCTTGCTCCCAGAGGGATCATTATGATATAAGTGGCGTTCAAGGTGTTGATTTGTACCTTATGACAATTTCGTGAATGATCAGATTGCATTGCATCTCTCAACTAAATAATAAATGTACATCACATACATATTTTAGCGATACCAGAAAAGCTTGAGCAAAGATCTGGATAGACAAGAATCAGTGAAGGAAGAGTGCTAATATTTTAGTAGATACCAGAAATGTCATAATCATACATTCTCTACAAACACTAGCAAATGTTAGTTAGCAGCTACGCCATTCTTCTCACTTTCCTCACCTACTCTAAAAAATGAAGGAAGAAGCACGATGTAGTTTAAAGAGAACATTGCAAAAAGGCGCTTTATTATATGACACTTTTGCAAACGGGTGATGTGTTGTTTGCATTTTTTTGCAAGATGTGGGTATTTTTATAAAAATGACAAATTTGCCACTGAAATTAAGATTTTTATAACATAATTTTAACTGTATAATTACAAAATTTGATCATACAAATTTTAGTTAAAAGATAAAATTTCGTCATTTTTATAAAAAAAAGTACACATTTTGCAGATAAATGCAAACAACACAGCACCCTTTTGCAAAAGTGTCATATAATAAGGCACCTTTTTGCAATTTTCCCTAGTTTAAATTGTTATGGCGCCAAAATGAAAGGAAGAGTTGGGTAATGAAGTAAACTAACATTGTAGTTCAAGTCTCCTCAACATGTTGATGTTAGAAAGGTAAGAAAATTTTATCCTCGTCATCATCATTTATATATATATAAAGGTAAGAAGAAGAATTTATCATCATCATCATCTACATATATGTGTGTGTGTGTGTGTGTGCATGCATAATATTTATGGGCTAGTTCATCCGAAAGTATAAGATGTTACAAATGAAATGGTAGCACGTACATTCGTTGCAGAGTGGCATGGTATATAATGCTCCCAATAGCAAGTGTCATATTAGACAGGTGGAGGACACTAAACCTCTTCTCAAACCGCTGCCTCAGGGCATTTATAAGGCCAATGAGTGCCAACAGAATGCCAGGGATGTTTGATATGGTGTTGAAAAACTCAGCAACATAGGAAGAGTAGGCGTAATTTTTCTCACACCAGTCGGTAGATGTGACAGGGCCCCAGAAGCTTGATATAGCATCGGCCATTCTTCAATGTTTATGCCCAAGGTGTATGATTATTATGCTTTAAGTTTCATACAACCTGCACAGATCCACTGAAATTAAGATACTAAACACGCACAAAACATATAGAATGGTCACTATTTTGCACTCCTAACTCACATCTTATAATTGATAAACAATCAATTCAGACATCGAATAATAGATTCTTCAACAATGCAGAAATTGCTTGTCCCTTAAACATATGGTATTATAAGCTTCTATAGAAGTGTTTATTTCCGAGGAAAAAACTAAGCCTATACAAAAACATATTCATTTGAGCATTTAAAGCATATGGTATCCATTAAGGGGAGATTCACTTTTGAGCATTAATTTCTAGAAATAGCTGTGCCAAATTGAAGCTTAACTTCATGTTTTCAATCAAATCAGCGGTATCATATTCATTTGTGCAGTGCTAACCCAACAAATAGTGTTCAATAAGGTATGCCAAAAAGGCAAATTGCAGTATATTAATACATATATTCTTTTTTCAAAAAAAATTAAAAAAATACATATATTCTCCAGACAGGCCCTTTTCTTTTCTGGTGCACTTATTGACAATAACACTATCACAATAAGAAAGTTAAATCTAGAAATTACGCTCCCAGTACTCCTTCGAATGAAAACAATATATGCTTTTTTTTGTTTTTTCATTTTACAATTTGCCAATTATTTGTCAAGAACGCCCATTTGTCAAGATCCTTCTCTGGATTGTCGGCTGTCATCGTTATCCAAGATATTTACAACATCAATCAAACCCATGGACAAGAACCATACCTAGGCATCAACCGAAAATTTCCATAAGGGTTTACCCTATGATAATGAATCTTCCTTTGTTAAGCGGAAATGGAATAACAGTGGGCACCCTCAAACCACATATACATACAACTTAATCTCTTCAGACAATAAGCACTTGAAAGATAACTTGAACTCGCTACTTGGATAATTGCTTTAATCGGGAGAACGTTGAACTTCAGAAAATAGCTACATGCAGTTACAGTAGCCAGAAAATGCAATATGCTACTAATAGGATATAGATTGGTAACCGATCCAGGCAATGCATCTTTTTTTCCTTTTGACTAACACAAGTTAGGCCAAATGGTAAGAAGCTGATACTTATATATCTGAGTTCCTAAGTTCAAATCTTAGTACATACAATTAGAGTAGGATTTCCCAAATTATTGTTGATACAAAAACTTTTTTCCTTTAGAACAAAAAGAAGAGTGGTCTAAACAGGGAAATCAAGCAAAAACAAAAAGTATAGTACTTGATCCACAACTAGCATTTCAGCAAAATCCCAAAATGTTTTTAACTTTTATACGCCAACCATACAAGAAACTTATCGTAAAAGAAATCCAATTTGCTGCACCTTTAACAAACCTCTATAGCACGTGCCAAAGAATATGACCACAAAATCCAGCTCCCGGACATAGAATGAGCCCTATCACTATTTATAATGCCTAAAACCATATCAAAAATTTGCTAGCCTTATGCTATATACTCTCCCTAAGAAATACCCTCTTGAACTACACAGAATGGCCAGTTAAATTTTCCCTTAAGGACCATAATTTATACTCTTGTTCAGGACTAAATTCTTAAGTTTCTCCAACTAGCCAGCATAATCTTATCACTACAAGCGGACGCACCATGTCTAGTAACAAGAACAACCACTGAATCAACATCATGAAAACACACAGCAGCAACAATACACTACAAAGCCACACCCCAAGACCCACCACAACATCAATCCAAGGAAGTTAACTTCACAAACCCCATCAGCTTTGTCAATCAAAATTGGAGCAACAACTCCATCATCATCAACAATGCTAAACCAGAACTACCCATCAATCACCCCATCAACAACCACACAAGCTCTCTCCAACATCAAGCAACCAAATCAAAAAACAAACACAGACCCACATCAAATTCCCCAACAAACCCCACAAAATCACTACTTCAATTCAGCAACCATGGTAGAAAACGCAAGAAAACGAGAGAAAACGAGGGAAAATGAGAGAAAACACTAACCTCGAGAGTCAGATCTACGTATCCAAATTATGGGTTTGTTTCAAAAAAATGATTTTTTTTCTGATATATAGTATTTGCTTAATTATTGTTCTGTGCTCTCTTTAGGTCTGCAGAGAGGAGGCAAAAGGAGAGAGACGAGAGCGAGCTCACGAGGGGGCGTGTGGGGTCTACTCGTGGGGAAGGCGCGTGGCCTCCGTGGCGGTTTTGCCGACATGCGTGAGATTTGAAGCACATCTACCGTTGGATGATGGCTTTGAACGGCTGTGATTGGATCGGTACGATTCGAGAGCGCGTGGTTTTTGGTTTCGCCTTTTCGATGCCGTGGGGTTTGCGTGTTCTGTACGCGCACTATGTGCCCTTTTTACATGACCGTTTTTTATGACTAGTACCTGCGTAGCAGACTAGTGATTACGAGATTAATTGAGTTTATTATCATAAATAAATCATTTAATTAATCAACAGCTTACTTTTTTGTTTAAACATGTTTCTTACACTTACAAATTGATTAAACCGGTAATTTTTTAGGAAAAACATGTTGATGATTTAATTCTATTAGGCTCGGTGAACCAATGTATTGTATAAAAGTGTTACAAGTACATATATGTAGGAAAAACATACAACTAGGGTTAGGAACATGTGAAAACCTTGTAGTTCATTGGGCTTATGCTAACACGCCTACTCAAATTCAAGATGGTGACAGAAAGTCAAGATTGAGTTTTGCGAACAAATAAACAAAACCGTCTAAAAAGTAGTGCCTTAGTGAAAATATCAGCAGTCTGATCGTCAGAGAAGCAGAGCAGAGAGCGACGATGCCTTGTGCGAGATGGTGTCGTACGAACTGACAGTCATGCTCAATATGTTTGGTACATTCATGGTCGACATAGTTGTGAGCAATTTGCATAGCTCTTCGATTGTCACAATAAACAGTAGTAGCAAAATCGTGAACAATACTCATATCATATAAAAATCATCGTAACCAAATGAACTTAGAAGTAGTATCAGCGAGAGCTCGATAATCTGCCAACAATACTTTGATTCTTACATCTCCAATATATAAGAGAATCACCAAAGAAGAAACAGTATTCATATCATGTAACAACCATCGCAACCAAAACAGCTCAGAAGTAGTATTACCGAGAGCTCGATATTCTGCCAAAAATACTTTATTCCTTACTTCTCCAAGATATAAGAGAATCACCAAGGAAGAAACAGTAGCATGTAGTGGAATGCCGATCAGTAGGATCACCAGCTGAATCATCATATGAATAAACACGCATGACCAAGTTGTGCCATGAGAGAAGTGCAGACCACGAGACAAGGTGTCTCTGACATACCGAAGTATCCGAAGAACAACTTCACAATGAGTAGTGCGAAGAGCGCACGTAAAATGACTCACAATATGAAATGTATAAGCAATATCCAGGCGAGTGACGGTGAGGTAAACCAAACTGCCAACGAGTTGTCGATAAAGAGTGGCCTCCGGGCAAGTGACATTAAGGTAAAACAAACTGCCAAGGAGTTGCTGATAAAGAGTGGCATCCGAAAGTGTCTTTCCATACGAGAGAGTAAGTCTAACATTCGTCTCAATAGGATAGGAAACAATTTTAGAATATGTTAATCATGCTTGGGAGATAACGTCACCTGCATGTACACTTTCTCAGTGAAGTCTCCATTGAAGAAAACGCTCTTGGCATTACATTACAGTTCGGTCCGAATCTATTTAAAGAACCACCTAATTATTGTATCGATTACAACCTATCCAAAATCTTCTATCCGTCTCATATATATAGTTCCTTAATATTAGAAATTGGTTAATCTGATTTGGTTCGATTCTCACCCAAACAATTCGAATAACCTACCCATAAACACCCCCCTAATCTTAATTATATTACCAGCTCAATTACATCTAGTTTGGTATCACCTCAAGTTCTCTTAGCATACATAGAAGTTAATGTTGTAATAAGTTTTGTTGATGTGATTAATTTAATAGCAAATGTCAGATAAAAATAGTTATGCGACTTTTTTATAGATAATTTTTGATCATTTGAAATAAATTTGCCAGTCATGTAAACTTATTAAAGAAAAATCCGTTAACCGTATATAAGGAAAAACTCGTAAAGCTTATTAGTAGCTTCAAAATAGTTTTGTAAATTCAAAAAAATATTAGAAAAAACTTACAAACTCACTACATACTATTTTTAAAAAAAAATTCACAAAGACAAGCTTTATTCGAAAAGCATCAACAACTAAATAATCATCGACCCCCGTCAAACAATACATTAGCAAAAAATAAATCATCTCTAATAATAATATAAGCCGTCCTATTGGCCGATCTATAAGCAAAAAACAACCAAAAGAAACGGCATGCATGCCAATAATTCACTGCACACTCTAGCTTGTCATGCAAATTTATTTGACTTTACTGGTTTTTTTTTCTAAAAAAACACTTCATTATAATCAAATGCGGGTGGAACAACAACACACCCATAAATCAAGCATTGGCCGTATATGGATTACAAAGAAACAATAGAAGACAACCAAAGTTCCTAAAGACATTGAATAACACCTACACATTCAACACGTCAGGAGGACGAGACAACAAACACTACAAATCTAACCTAACCAAAACACAACACAACAAAATAACACTAAACAACTACGTAGGAATTAGTCTCTCTTCTAGGGTCTCGCTCCTTGGACCGTCTCATATGTGGTTTTTACGGCTCTACGCAATTATGCTCGGACTCACATGTTTTCGAAACGAGGGGACAAACCAGCAAACCCAAATCGGAAGACAACAATCACTAATCACAAAACAACACTAAACTAAAAAAACACCCGTTTAACAAAAAACACCTGCTAACAATCCGTGACTTTACTAAAGTTAAAACACAAAAAACATATATCATGAAACAAAAACATTAGCGATTTCTAGACAAAATGAATCAAGAAGTTTAATTACTGAAACTAGGGCTGCCCAAAAATCATCGGACCGAACCGATTAAAAAAATAATTGAATCTGTTTGATTAAGTTATTTACAAAACCAAAATTCTATCGGTCGGAGAGGTGCTCGGAATGGCCACGAGCTTGCTTTGGCCGGAATTTTGCGTGCAGGTGGGTTTGTCGGCTCTGTCTGGAGGAGCCGCCAGAATGGGTTGCGGTCGCTTCGCCCAATTACCCTTAGCGATGCTAGGGTTTCATGGCCCGATCCGAACCAATTCAATTGGTTTGAACTGGTTTGGACTGGATTGGTCCAATTAGACCTGGTCAAATCTGGTTCAATCTAGTTAAGCCAAAATTGACTCAGACCAGACTCAATTGATG
The DNA here is from genome assembly GCA_036897365.1 of Geranium brycei. Classification (NCBI taxonomy): domain Eukaryota; kingdom Viridiplantae; phylum Streptophyta; class Magnoliopsida; order Geraniales; family Geraniaceae; genus Geranium; species Geranium brycei. The sequence goes on along the minus strand of JAYMTP010000377.1, from coordinate 3,367 downwards.
GTTCGACCCATTTAAACCAAATTTTTTATTTTCTCTCATTTTTTTATTTCTCGATGTTTTCTTACCGGCCATTTCGAGCTTGCGTACTTCATTTTATGTCAATCTAATTTTATTGCTGATCAAAAAAAAAAATTCTATCGTTTCAGTTTATAAAATAAAAGTCGATAAAAAATCGAACTAAAAGTAGATCGGTTTGGACCTAAAAATATTGGACCAACAAAAAATATGTCAAAACCAGCCCAAAATATTAGAATTACTTTAATTCAGTTAAAAGAAAATAGAATAAAAAACCGCAAAGTCAAATAATAAGGCATAATCGGTCCAAAATGTGAGAGTTTCACGAAATTCAGTTCATAAAAGCCAAACCGAACCAAATTCCAACAGTTTGGTTTCAGTCTTTATTTTCTTATAACCGAACTGATCGGTTCTGAATCAGTTTGGTTTTGTCGAACCGTGTGAACAGCCCTAGTTACAACTGTTGAGGTGTTGGGCTGGGCCTGACCGGCTCAACAGCTTGTGGGCCAGTAATCCGCAAATAATGATTCATATTTCTGCAGCCCGTTCAATATTTGTTGGGCTTATAATAACACCCATGGCCCAATTAGTGGATTGCTCAACTAAAGGGTATTTTGGTCAATTTAATAATATTTTCCAAATTCTTGTTCATGCCCATATACACATAAAAATATATTTCTATATTTAAATTTTAAAAAATAATTTGCGTTGACTCCAATAAACGGTTTCGTAATTAATTATTAAATTTTAACGGTGAGAACTTGATAAAAAAAAGTAAATTATCCAAAATTAAAGTCGGTTAAAAAACAGAACGGCAATATAATAAACTCAAAGAAAAAAAATATATTTTAAGATTGTTTATAATATTTTCCTTGTGTTTTATATGGACGGCGGCGAGCAAGAGTGGAATGTAATTGCACCGCCATAGCAGGGGTATAATAGTCAATTCACTCACTAGCTTGATCTCAAACCCTAGAACCATCTCTCCCCTACAAAAACCCGCCTCAGCTCATTCTCAAAACCCTATTTCTCTCTCGGTCTCGCCCAGTCTTCGAGTAGAGTTCTTGAGGTTCCGATTTCTGTTTCTTAGCAAGGTAACGATCTGACCGATCCCTTTTCTTTTCGATTCTCTGATAGCATTACTGGTTCAGCTCTGTTTTCGATTTGAGAGTTCATGATTGTTGAATATTGCACCTGATCTGTTTTGGTTGATCGTTTTTGCTAGATCTGTAAAAGTTTGACGCAAATCTCTTGATTATCTTTAAGTGATTAAAAAAATTGTTGGTAGATGTTCTGTTTTGAGTTTTGATTATGCACTTTGTTGTTCTATAATGATTCGTTGTATCGATTATCTTTTCTCGTTTTGAACATTTTTTGTCTCGTTGATCTGTTTAATCTTTGTTTTTACCTGTTTCGTTGTAAATCTATTATGTAGATGCATGGTTAATAATTTTATGTTTGATTTGATTGAATTTGATGATCATTTATAACTATGTTCTTATTTTGCAAACTATGCAATCTAATTTGTGTTTTCAGTTCGTTTGTATGATTGTGTCAGTATATTGTTTGTTGCTTTTGAAATTGTTGGTAGATTTGTTTGAATTTTGATTACAACACTGTTGTATTTTGAACACTTTGTTGAAAATTCAATATGTAGATGCATGCATTATTATTTTATTGTCGATTTGATTGAAACCGATGATTTTTAACTATTTTCTTAATTCATGAACTGCGTATTCCATTGTGTTTTCAGTTAGTTTGTATCAATATGAAGTTATTTGGATTTGTCTGATCTGCAATGTTTTCAAAATAACCTTTGAATATGTGTTCTATTTCAATTCTGATTATTTTAGTTCTTACTGTTTTCAAGACACTATGGGTAAGGAGAAGATCCATATCAGTATTGTGGTCATTGGTCATGTCGACTCCGGCAAGTCCACAACCACTGGTCATTTGATCTACAAGCTAGGGGGTATTGACAAGCGTGTCATTGAGAGGTTCGAGAAGGAGGCTGCTGAGATGAACAAGAGGTCATTCAAGTATGCGTGGGTGCTTGACAAGCTCAAGGCCGAGCGTGAGCGTGGTATCACCATTGACATTGCCTTGTGGAAGTTTGAGACCACCAAGTACTACTGCACTGTCATTGATGCTCCTGGCCATCGTGATTTCATTAAGAACATGATCACTGGAACCTCACAGGCTGACTGTGCTGTTCTCATCATCGATTCCACTACTGGTGGTTTTGAGGCTGGTATCTCCAAGGATGGGCAGACTCGTGAGCACGCTCTCCTTGCTTTTACCCTTGGAGTGAAGCAGATGATTTGCTGCTGCAACAAGGTATATTTTCATTTCTCAAATCTAGCTCTCGTTTTGTTTGCACATATTTATATTGTCTCTGGTTATCTATGGATTCATCAATCTAATAGAGGGACACCGGTCATGGTGTACACCAGGTTGATACCAAAGGTCTACACCATTATATATGACCATGCTTTCTTGATCAAACATAGGTGCCCTCTTTATTAGATTAGCTCTAGTATTTGATTTTGGAGAGTAAAATGGTATAGTTCATGTACATGAACTATTGAGGGTTCAATTCCCTCTCTCTCCCTTGTTAAACCTGCATTCATGATCTAATTGTATTTGCGTGGCTAAATATTCTCTATCACATTGTTTTCTAATTAGTATTGCTCGTGAATTCTAAAATTATGTTTTCCAGTGTTGATATATTGTATTTTGACTGAATGTGTTGATTAGTTTCTTTTATCTTATTGCTTATCATAAGACATAGAGTTTCTTTTATTGCTTATGGCTAATCATAATCATAATGTTGAAAGATAGTTTCCTCCTGATTATTTATTTCAATACATCATTCCATGCTTAATTTCTGACATGCGCTTGTAACTATGCTGCATATTTGTTTTGGCTTAAATTGACCTCTTTAAAATAATTTATTCTAAAATAACAAATTTGCTAAACTTCTGATGCCACTTTCAATGTGTTGAATGTTTGATTCCAGTATTGGTCGCATAATTTTACTTATTATTAACTCCTGTAAATTATTTATTTCAATATGATTTTTTGTGCTCAATTTCTCACATACTATTTCAATATGTAAGTATATTTGATGTATATTGATAACTTGATTCATTCCTTGTCTTTCTTGCTTATAAGTTTTATGATATACTGTGCTGTGTTGTGTTTATAGATGGACGCCACTACCCCCAAGTACTCAAAGAGCAGATACGAGGAGATTGTGAAAGAGGTTTCTTCCTACTTGAAGAAGGTTGGATACAACCCCGACAAAATTGCCTTTGTCCCCATCTCTGGATTTGAGGGTGACAACATGATT
>JAYMTP010000376.1:0-35504 GCA_036897365.1 Geranium brycei | reverse complement strand
GTGTCTTCCAAGTGTCTGTCGCAAAGTCACCAACATTGTGACAGACGTTGTACGCCTAAATCCGAATTTTCACCTTGTTTTGGGGATCAGAGGGTGAATGCGAGATACTTGAGTCAAGTGTGAAGATAGGCCTGCCATTGGAAAATGATTTTGAAAGGGGAGAGATTGAAACGACTGTGAGAAGGTTAATGGTTGACGAAGAAGGAAAGATTATTAGACAGAAAGCAGCAGAACTTAAGAAAGAAATTCAGATTTCTACTATGGAGGGTGGTTCGTCGTACAATTCCATGTGTCAACTGGTGGAGTTCATTAAATGATCAGTATAATTTACCATTAGCTTGGTGACAAAGTAGTGTTGTTTCTATCAAGCATTCCCTTCAATTGAAGTGTTCAATTACCCCACCATGTTCTCATCATCCAGGAAAATTGGTAGAGCCGTTTCAAACACAACATTAAAACATTCAAGTTAAAATCTACTTCAGCTGTATGAAGCTATGCAACACAACAACAAATATGATTCAGTCAATGTATCAAACATTTTAACAAGCACATTTCATATGCAGTTCACAACCAAAGATCACATAATTAATCGCAAATGCATCTTAAAAGGGAAGAGAAGATCAAATACCTCAACATGTTGTTTGAGATCAAAGCCATATGATACAGATTGTCAGCTTCCTGCAGCTATCTGCATATCAAGGTGATTCTCCATGGTTAATCCTTTGAATGGAAAAGAACAAGTAAATACATATCATGTATTCATTTGTAATTCGACTGAAATGTAAAATATATGGTATTACAGGAAATAGTAATGAAAGAGAAGCTAACAGAATTTTGGAGTGCGTGACAAATATAATATTGTAAATGCATGTTAAAGCAGCCCCTAACCCATGAAGAGATATTAATGCACACACTCTTTCAAGACATAATACATGTACAAAATAGGAAATAAAATAAGAACATAAACACTTCATTCATGTGACCCATAGATTAAAAAATACAGTAGCTCAAGCTACAAGACAACTAACAACAGGACCAGTAGCACTTATACATGACAGAAGATGATGATCCACCATGTGTCAACCACCCCACATATGCAATGCTCAGAGCAAGCAAAAATTATAATGCAAGTAGATGTATAAAAGAGCACTCAAGTGATGCAAGAAACATTATATACGCAGAAAATAAGATGTATAAATCCTTCATTCATGTAACCCATCTATGAGTCAACCAAGAACAGGATAAATGGGACTTGTATTTTACCAAGATGATACACCATGTGCCAGTGACAATGAAATAGCAGGATCTATGGATCCAAGGGTGATTCTTAATGTTAAAATGAAACTCCGAGAAGCAAACAAGGACCGCTGACAGCAGATGGAGAGCTTTATAATAGTACCCGAGGGTCAGAACAAGAGCAAGTATTTTCCCTGAACCATAATCCGAAAACTATTTGAAGTAGGCAAGGAGAAGAGAAGTAGTGCAAATAAATGGAAGGTGCAGAATCAAGAGGAAGCCGGGTTGTGCTAGTCCCATGGCCATATCAAGGTCATTTAAATCCCATGCTTCAACTAGGATCCATTCTCCACTCCAAGGGATTCTTCATCACTGTTGTCTACACTCCATTCAATCGCCCAAACTTATCAAACTACCCCGACTTTCACTTCTTATCCATACCAGATGGCTTATCAGATCGGGAGGCCACCTCAGGGGATTTTTTGGCTGTCACTAGGTCTCTTAACACTAACTGTGGAGTGTCTCTGCAGGAATCACTGCAACAGATGATGGAATCACAAGACCAGGACGAGATTGTTTGCATCGTTTATGATTCACTTGTGTACTATGCAGAAGCGGTCGCTAAGCATCTTAAGCTTAAGAGTATCATCTTGCGCACCACGTGTGCTTTTAACGTTCTAACTTTGAGCATGTATCCTCGTCTGCAAGAAAGGGGCCATTTTCCCATCCAAGGTATGTACCATGTCAAATCGTCATTCCAGTTAAATCCATAAACATCATTCCTATTTAGCCTTTTTAGGACATTCAGTTTAGGAAAGTAGGGAATGACATTCATTTACTCATCGCTTACAAAATCAAATATTTGTACGCAGAGTCTAAGTTGAAGGAACTAATACCTGGAATGAATCCTCTCCGAAATATAGATCTTCCTACTCACAATATTTACAATGTGAAGGGCTATTTGGAAATGGTATCAAAAGTTGGCAATTTAAGATCATCTTCAGCAGTCATCTGGAACACATTGGACTGCCTTGAACAATCAGCAATATCAGAACTTCAGCAGCAATATCAGGTTCCAATATTTTCAATAGGCCCTCTCCACAAATTTGCTAATGTATCCTCTAGTAGCCTACTCAAAGAGGACACTAGCTGTATAGTTTGGCTCGACAACCATCCCAACGATTCTGTCCTGTATGTGAGCTTAGGAAGTGTAGCCAAGGTGAGCGAAAGAGATCTAACTGAGATGGCTTGGGGATTGGCCAACAGCAAGCAGCCCTTTTTGTGGGTGATTCGGCCCGGCTCAGTTGTGGGTTCAAAATGGATTGAGCTACTTCCCCCAGGTTTCACAGACATGGTCGGAGAAAGAGGTCACATTGTGAAATGGGCACCCCAAAGAAATATTTTGGAGCACAATGCTGTGGGGGGATTTTGGAGTCATTGTGGTTGGAACTCAACAATGGAGAGTATTACTGAAGGAGTGCCTCTGATATGCATGCCATGTTTGTCGGATCAGAGGGTGAATGCGAGGTACTTGAGTCAAGTGTGGGAGATAGGCCTCCAATTGGAAAATGGCTTAGAAAGGGGAGAGATTGAAAGAACTGTAAGAATGCTAATGGTGGATAAAGAAGGGATCATTCTGAGACAGAAAGCACTGAAGTTCAAGAAAAAGATTGAGATCTCTATGAAGGAGGGTGGTTCATCCTCTAATTCTTTGTGTGAGTTGGTGAAGTTTATTAAATCATCTGTGTAAATTGGTGAAGTTTACTGTGTAATCATATTGAAATTTACTAGAAGGCTTCTCTTATCTTAATTCTCGATGCACTTATATTCATGATCTTCAAGATCATAAATAGTTTCTACCCATCAATTAGATTCTTGTGGTTCATGGCATACTCACTTGGATCAAGTCAATTATTGAATTCAAAAAGAAAATTGTCAAACATACCAATACAAGTAATTGTAGATAAGAGCCTTCAAGTGGTGCAGAAAAAATAATACACTAGATTTAAAATACATAAACACTTCATTCATGTGACCCATAGATTAAAAAATACAGTGGATCAATCTACAAGACAACTAAGAACAGAACCAGTAGCACTTCTATATGACAAAGAGATGATGCACCATGTGCCAATACCATAAGAGTTGCATCGTCTATGGGATCAATTTTAATGTGAAAATGAGAAGTCCAAGAGCCAGATTGATTCAAGCAATAGACTATTACAGAAAGAGAGCAGAACTTTAAAATAATCCCCAAGGAGTGAGAAGAAAAGCCAACCATAACAAGATTTAGACTCTGAAAACTAACTCAACTAATCAAGAAGAATAGAGTGTGTGCAGAGATGGAACAGATGGGATCAAGAAGAACTCGGCTGGTGCTAGTCCCTTTGCCATACCAAGGCCACTTAAACCCTATGCTTCAACTAGGCACAATCCTTCACTCCAAAGGTTTCTACATCACTGTTGTCTACACCCCATTCAACCCTCCCAACTTATCAAACTACCCCGATTTTCAGTTCCTGCCCATACCAAATGGCTTACCGTCAGATCCCGAGGCCAAAACGATGGATTTTTTTGCCATCATGACATCTCTAAACACTAATTGTGGAGCAGCTCTGCAAGAATCTCTGGTACAAATGATGGAAGCACAAGAGGAGCATGATGAGATTGTTTGTGTCATTTATGATTCGGTCATGTACTACGCAGAAGCAGTGGCTAAGCATCTTAAGCTTCCGAGCATCATTTTGCGCATCACCTCTGCCTGTCATGTGCTCACTCTTAGCATGTACACTCATCTGCAAGAAAGAGGCCATATTCCTATCCAAGGTATGTACAATGTCACACTCATTATCTCAGTTAAAGCGATAAAAGATTATTCTTATAACTAAGTGACTACTTTTGGGTGCAGAGTCTAAGCTGAGGGAACTAATACCAGGAATGCATCCTATGCGACACATAGATCTACCGATTCACCATGTATCCAACATAAAGGGATATTTGAACATGGTATCCAAAGTTGGAGATTTAAGATCATCTTCAGCTGTCATCTGGAATTCACTGGACTGCCTTGAACAATCATCATTGTCAGGGCTTCAGCAACAATATCAGGTTCCAATGTTCTCAATAGGTCCACTCCACAAATTTGCTAATGTATCCTCTAGCAGCCTAATCAAAGAGGACACTAGCTGCATCGATTGGCTCGACAATCATCCCAACAATTCAGTCCTATATGTGAGCTTAGGAAGTGTAGCCAAGGTGAGTGAAAAAGATCTAACCGAGATGGCTTGGGGATTGGCCAACAGCAAGCAACCATTCTTGTGGGTGATTCGACCTGGCTCAGTTGTGGGCTCAGAATGGATTGAGCTGCTTCCCAAAGATTTCACAGACATGGTTGGAGAAAGAGGTTACATAGTGAAATGGGCACCCCAGAGAAAGGTTTTGGAGCACAATGCTGTGGGAGGGTTTTGGAGTCATTGTGGTTGGAACTCAACAATTGAGAGTGTCACTGAAGGGGTCCCTCTGATATGCATGCCAAGTTTTGGAGATCAGAAGGTGAATGCAAGGTACTTGAGTCAAGTGTGGAAGATAGGCCTGCAATTGGAAAACGATCTCGAGAGGGGAGAAATTGAAAGGACTATAACAAGGCTAATGGTGGAAGAAAAAGGAGTTGGTATGAAACAGAAAGCATTTGAGTTTAAGAAGAAGATTGAAATTTCTATGGAGGAGGGTGGTTCATCCTATAATTCATTGTGTGAACTGGTGGAGTTTATTAAGATTTCTGGGTAGCTCATCATGTAACAAAATTGTCCTCTAGGGCCTTCTCTTTCTGTATCCTAATTCTCCATTCTATTTCTCAACACACTCAGATTCATGTATTTGGAGGTCACAAATAATTTCTGCTCATTTACTAGATTATTGGGTTTCATTTGGATCAAGTAAAGTATAACCTAATACAAGGAAATTGGCAAAGATACAAGGATATCAAACACAACAAGAAGACTTCTCATTAAAATATATCCTAATACGTTACCATCAAAAGACATTTAAACACATGATTCACCACACACTACAGAAGACATTTTAACAAACACAAGCATTTATATTCTCGGTTCTATAAGGAGACTCAATTCCAATATAATCAGTGTTCTAAACTTGCTGTTGGCCGGTGCACTTCTGCACGGCAGCGAGCGAGTTGCAATTGCAATTGCAATTGCTTGCATCAACTGGGATGGATTAATTTGCCAATTGCCTGCACATATGTTCAAGGTAACATGTTTTTCTTATCATATATGATTTCTAGGAGAGTATTCAAATGTTCCTCCTAAAGTGATTGATAAATTAAACTTCACTAATAAGTTGCACTTTAAAGCTTACTAGGAGCTGAAAACTAAGTTATGAGTACCCAACTTCTCAGTCTCGCCTTTTATGCCATAAAAAGAGCTAGTTTGACCAATAAAAACATAACTCTACCCTAGTAGAAATAATCAATAAGTTCCTATTTCTCAAAAGTCAGATATACATTGTTAAAATGAAGAAAATGAAGTAGAAGAAAACAATAAATTTATTTTTGATAAAAAAAAGTATACGAAAACAAATCTTACCCAGAAAAAATATGAACAGGAGTAGGATATGATCATCATTACCCCCATTCAATTGTCATCTGCAGAAGTAACAGAACAAATAACACAATAAATTAGAGAAACCAGGATCCCACTCAGCAAAGAGGCTGGGATCAAACCAAACTAGAGGAGGAAAAGGTCCAGAATAGACAATTTTGCTGATGTCAAATGCAAATATTAATTAATACATTAATAGCACAAGTGCTGTAACAGTTGTCACTTTTAATAGCCTTTAACATTTTCTTAAATACATCAAGATACTCCCTCTCAAAACCATCGAATACTTGTAATGAGAAGATAACAAAACCCACTTTCCTATGGGCACTTTAATATCATCTCCAATTAAGCAATGGCAAACTTTCAAAGAAACTAATATCATACCTGGGTTTTAGCAGGTAACTGAAGCCAGACCTTTGCAAGACAAATACAGGGCCTAGAGAAAATGGAGAAGATTGGACCCAGGTGCAGTAGATTGGTGCTAGTTCCATTACCATACCAAGGTCACTTGAATCCAATGCTTCAGCTAGGCACCATCCTTCACTCCAAGGGCTTCTCCATCATAGTTGTTCACCCCCAATTCAACAGCCCAGACCCATCAAGCCACCCCGGTTTTACATTCCTCTCAATACCAGATGGCTTATCCGATCACCAGCTCTCTTCCCATGATTTTGTAGATGTCATATTCACTCTCAACATCAACTTCGGGGCGCCACTCCAAGAGTTGCTTGTCCAGAGGATGGAACTACAAGAGCAGCATGACAAGATTGCCTGCATAATTTACGATGGAGGCATGTACTGTGTGGATGCTGTGGCTAATCGTCTCAAGCTTCCAAGTATCAACCTGCGAACCATGTCTGCGGCAACTGCGTTAAGTTACAATATATATCCTCAGCTTCAAAAACAAGGTCATATACCACTGCAAGGTATGTTGCGGGACTCAATTATAATTATAGTTGAAACAAAAGAAATCACATGCGTAAAATTATAATCCCTCTATCCTTGTTATTACACGATTCATGTATATCAATATCTGTCAAGTGTTATGGATGCAGATTCAATGTTAGAGGACCTGATACCCGGATTTAGTGCCTTAAGATTTAGAGATCTACCTATTTATAAACGATGGAACGAGAATGCCTATATGCAACTTTTAATCAATCTGAATGATATAAGATCATCATCAGCCGTCATATGGAACACTTTGGACTGCCTTGAAAATTCATCATTGGCACAACTCCAGCAACAATATCAAGTCCCGATCTTCTGTATAGGCCCTTTCCACAAAACTGCTAAACACGCCAACAGTGGATTAATCAAAGAGGACACTGGTTGTATTGAGTGGCTTGACAAGCAGGCAGAAAATTCGGTCCTATATGTGAGCATTGGAAGTGTGGCCCTAATAAACGAGAAAGAGCTGGCTGAAATGGCATGGGGCCTTGCAAATAGCCAGAAGCCTTTCTTGTGGGTCATTCGACCAGGCTCAGTTGCCAATTCAGAATGGATTGAGCTACTTCCCGAAGGTTTTGAAGAATCGGTAAGAGGAACAGGTCACATAGTGAAATGGGCACCCCAGGGAGAAGTGTTGGCGCATGGTGCGGTGGGAGGATTCTGGAGTCACTGTGGCTGGAATTCAACCATCGAGAGCCTCAGCGAAGGGGTGCCTATGATGTGTAGACCATGTTTCGGGGACCAGAAGATAAATGCAAGGTACTTGAGCCAGGTATGGAAAGTAGGCCTGCAATTGGAAAATGACTTGGAAAGAGGGGAGATTGAAAGAGCTGTCAGGATGTTAATGGAGGAAAAAGAAGGTGAGGACATGAGGAAGAGAGCAATGGACCTTAAGGAAAAGATTGAGATCAGTAGCAGGGAGGGCGGTTCATCCTATAATTCTCTGTCTAAGCTGCTGGAATTTATCATCTAAGTCTCCCTTTATATCATACATGATATGCTACAATAAAACAAGCTTCTCAAAACGCGGGCAGAGCCGAACACATATATGCTTGACAATAATAAGCATGTTTATGTATTTTAAACAGCATTACAATAATATTTGAAGATGTTCAAGGCCTATCTCCCCATCTCTCTTGTTTGGGCACAAGCTACTACTCAATGGTGCCAGAATCACTTCATACTTAAGCAAACAGAAAATGTCATAATACAGTTCACAAGTAATCTACTGAAATCAAGGAAGTCAATCAAATGTAATGACCTAAAATAAGTAGGGCCACTGCAAGAAATTTATGTCAACAACAACTAAATGCATTGGTTCTCAAACTATAATTCCTCTTGTACTCAAAAAGATTTAACCAGTATCAAGTTGTGGGAGATTGACTCAATTTGTAAATGAAATTGACTTATGATTGTTGAAGGCATCACAAAATATATGAAGAAGGATTCTTCAGAATAAAGCAACAAATATAAAGAGGCATTGTTATCAAGCACTTAACCACACAAAAACAGTGCACCATCCTAGATTCATAGTCATGTTAAACACCAATAGCATTTAACAAGATAAAAAAAAAGAGGATAACTTTTCAGTCAGAAATTTCAACGGACCTTATAACAGGCCAGCCAAAACTGTCTGCTTAGGAACAGTGACAAGGAGTTGTTCATTGCTCACAGAAGCGACCCTTTAAGCTGAGCTGATACCAACATTCCTGTCACCATGAATCTCTAACAAAATGACAACAACATTCCTGTCGCCATGAATCTCAATCCAAAACGACACCAACATTCCTGTCACCATGAATCTCAATCCAAACTACAAAACCCCATACTGTGTTTTCACTCGACTTGGCACAAATCTCGACGCCTCTAAACCTAGTTGCTTCTTTCAGTCTCTGAATTCTGTGAATTCTATACATTTTCAAAATAAAAGGAAAAATTCAGATCATCATAAACTTCATCGTTTAGAAATTAAAAAAATCGGCTGAAATTACAAACAAATTCTTAATCGTTGCAAATAAGACAAATTTAAAACACACAGATTCAGTATCATATATCAAGCTATTATGCACAAAACAGGAGTACAAGTAAATCAATCATTTCACATTACATTTATATTATTGGTTTTGATTTTATTTGAGGCTTACTATGGGTTCGCAGGATTCAATTTCAGGCAGAAATTTCAATGGCCTTCACATCAGTCTTCTTCGCCTCCGCCTCCGCCTCCGCCTTGGGCACAGTCACGGTCAAAACACCGTCCACCATACCGGCCTTCACCTCCTCCATCTTCACATTTTCCGGCAGCCGGAACCTCCTCGTGAACTTGCCGCTGCTCCGCTCCACCCTATGCCACTTCTCATTCTTGTCCTCTTTCTCTACGCTCCTCTCTCCGCTGATCTTCAACACCCTCTCGTCCTCGATCTCCACCTTCACCTCCTCCTTCTTCATCCCCGGAAGATCCGCCGTGAACACATGCGCCTCCGCCGTCTCCCTCCAGTCCGTGCGAGCACTCACAGAAGCTTCTCCTACTGGAAAGTCCTTGAAAGTGAAATTATTAATTCTGTTTAAATGGAATATCGCAGACACTGGCGGAACAGTTTCTTTGATAAACAGTAATTATGTAATAAAAACAGATCGGTGCTGAAAGTAAATAACATGGGAAGTTGTTAACCCAGTTCGGTGCTAAACTCACCTACATCTGGGGGCACTTTGCCAGTGGAATGGTTTCACTATTTGGGTGAGGGTATTCTGGAGATTTCCGGAACTTGGACGATCTTCTTCTGTTTTTTTTTTAAGGAAAATCCAATTTTATTTAATGATTTGCAATTAACCCGTATCAAGCTGGAAACAGCTGAAGTTACAGTTAATAGTACAGATTCCTTACCATAATTTTAACTAGTTAAAGCATATTTGGTCAATTCGTGAATCACTTTATTACAAAATCTACGAGCAAAAGATAACGAGATGTCGGATCCGGATGCTGATAGAAAGCGCCTACAATCGAAGATAATGCCCCCGAACATGTTTTTGGTTGGTCTCCCTTGTCGGACGTGGTCCACCACCCTAAGACAATCAATCTTGAGCTCCACCTCCCTCTAATTATTTCCTTTTGCTCATGATAGAGCCTTTCTGACACCTACGGCCTCCACCTATTCGAGATGAAAATGACCCAAAAAGCGTCTGTAAAAAGCTCCCACAATTCGACTTTCTGAATCTCTACGTATAAGCCCCACGCTTCAGTACCCTCTTTTTTCGTCTAATCCCCCATCCTAAGTTTCGCGCAATTTTTTTTATTCTTCGTGCCAACTTTCTAGCATTTTCTGGAACTGACGGGCATTGGGTTTTGGCAGTTCCCTTCGGGCCCATTTAACTTGTATGGGCCGAAAACCCCTCCTAATGCTCAATTTATCCTGAAACAATGAGGAAGCCCAGCCCAATATCCCATGTTGTTTATGTCCTTTGTGACATTTATATCCTTGAGATATTAATTAATTTCCCTTGGTTTCTAAATGTATAAAGGATTATATGCGGAAGGAAAATTTATCCATACGCTAGTTTTCCATTTTTTTATATAAAATAAAAAATATTCACTCATTTTAAAAATAAAGAATAATAAAAATTGAGCTCTTACATCTGTCATTAAAAAATTTAAATAAGAAGCAAAAACTTCGTGAATCTGAATAAAACATGTTCGTTATATTTTAAGTTTAGCGTAGTGGTCGGCTTTGCTTGCTCCTTGGCCTCAGACTAGGGATCGAGGTTTCGGAGTGATATTTGGGTGGAGTGGGTTTAAGGGTAGTTAGGAAAAGTGAGCTTATTATTCAAAAAATAATAATAACTTTTCTATTTCTATAAAAAAAATTAAAATAAATATGTAACAATTTTTTTAGAAGAAAATATGTAATAGTTGTTTTGGTATAAATGACATTAAATTATTATTTGTATGTAATGGCACATTGAAACATTAAATAGGCCTTGTTCCCATGAAAGATGGTGATGTTGTTGGTCTAAACCATTTATTATATGTATCTCTTTCTCATCTACAAGTTGGGCAGCCACTTTCTAAGTTCAAAACCAACCTTTCCCGATTTTGTGGTGAAAAATGACCCTTGTCGATGGATTTGAGTGTATTTAAAAGTATTCTAAAATATGCATAATCAATATTCAATAACTCAAGCTCTCAGATCGTATCTATTGGTTCGAATAGGATTTTATCAACTTGGTTCCTCCGAAGGTGATGCCTAAAAATTAATGTTGATGCGCCCCTTGATTTAAGTGGGGGTAGGTGGAGTTTGGGTGTTACTTGTAGAGATGCTAGGGTCAGGCTCGTATCGGGCTTTTGTAGACGTTTCGTGGAGATTTTCCAACTAGTTGAGGTGGATGCCGCGAGATGTCGCGAGGCTTTGTGAGAGGGTAGAAAGAAACAATTGGAGACAAGTAACCATCGAGTCAGATAGCAAGACGGTGGTCTCGACTATTCGGGCCGATACCAGACACCAAAGCCGACTTGGAGTTTTGATTTATGATTGTACTTACATTACAAACATATTTTCTTCTGTCTCTATGTCTTTCGTGCCTACAAGCTGTAACAAAGCGGCTGATACGCTAATCAAGTTTCCGTTATGTAACCCGTTTTAAAATTTTGGGGGTGATTATATTCTTTCGGATCTGATAGACATTATCCAGTACGATGTCGTTCAGCCTACTTAATAAAGTCGGGTTTTTCAAAAAAAAAATAACTCGTACACTTTATTTTAGTTGTTTATCGTAATTAATCGTAAACTGGATTCATTAATTATTACAATTTTTTATTCAGGATGACTTATTTATTGTTATTCATTAATAAAATCATATTTTTATTAATTATTTAACCGCTGAAGAGAATACTTAATATTTAACCATCCCAGAACAAGAGAAGTAAAATATGATAATATCTGATCAAATCATATTTCATCAGATCAAATGCAAGCGCCGAAAGAAGAATAAAATAAATAACCAGAACACACAAAACAATGTCCGAAACTGCGAGAGATCAAAAACAAAGAAACTGAGGAGCCGAATCTTAAACACTAGGCTTGAAACAGAAGACGGAAAAGGTAGTAGACACGAGCGAGCAAGTGCAACTTTAGCACGAACGAAATTGGGGAAAAATCATTGAATCAAGGAAAAGATGTTCCTCGGATCCCAATAACTAAAGATCAGACCATTGCATCATCACTGCAACATGTGCTCGCTTCTTGCTTTCAACTTATCGGACCATCATTGTGCACGCTTTTTCCACTGCCTTTACATTCTTTTTCTTTCCCTTTTTCTTTACATTTTTTCTCTTTATTTCTTATGTAAACTCCACCATTTTTGCACTTTTGGAACCTCAAATAAGATTCTTCAATTCAATCCAAGTATCAGATTAAGCCCTAAATAAGCTGCTTTATCTTTTAGCAATTCGATGTGAGATACATCAGACAAATTATTATATTAATTAATGTAGAGAATTGTTCGGGTTTAAATTATTCTTCTCATGTAAATTAAATATTCATTTTCCCTCAAAAAAAATTAAACATTAGTTTAGACAATTGAATTAACAAAACAGATGTACAAGACATTTGAGAAAAATATATAATTTTCGTAATAAGTACGAATGGTAACGGGTTGGGTTTGAGTCGATTTCGCCAAACCCGTAACAAGGCCAGTTCATATTGAACGAGCGCATATCGGCTTCAGATTGGGTATAGGTCTACCTGCACCTGCCCAAAAATAACTAATTAAAAATTTGCATCTAAATTTTGTAAAATTTCAATAATTCCGATCAGAGTGAGTGCATTGAGTATTCGTTGGATTCAAAAAATTTGACCATTCCTAATATTAACTACAGTTCTCACTTGATTACATATTTTAATCACGTCAATCTTGCGCCAGATGTCAGATAATCGGCAAGTAGGTCGCTAATTAGCTAAAAGCTAAATAGAAGAAAACGGGAAAACATAAAATAAAAAATAAAGAAAACAAAACAAAATCCTATTTATTAACATTGACATTAATGGTATAATATTATGGCAGATCCTAGTGAAATTCTGAGCTCCCATCGGACGGTCCAATGAGGTCGCCTCTAGATCGGGACCACACAGTTGAATCGCAACATTTGAAGAGGAACCGATCAAGGAAAAAAAGTAAATGATGTCTCAAAACTGGGGACCACGTGCCTACCTCCTCGATGCCATCTCCAGATAGCCCAAGCCCCTTTACTGACCGTCGGATCAAAATTATTGCCAGATTATAATTTCTTCTTCTGCCTTCCCTCTGTTACTACCGCAGTGCAGACCCAAACAGAGCTCACCTCTCACTCTGCTTTTTCCCTCTCTTTCCTCAATATTCTCTCTCGCTCTCGGCTTAGGGATTGCGAAAACCACCACCACCACAACCACCACACTTTTCATTGCTGTTTCGTTTCTGAGATCGATCTCATTCTCTGGTACTCAGTTTCTTCCGAGTTCACTCGCTCGCCAGTGCTCCACCGACACGCCCATTCATGGCGCTTGTTTTTGCTGCATTTTCGGTTTTTGAACCTGGTGTGTGCTCTCTACTCTCTACTCTTGTGTTCTTCATGGAAACAAAATTTCCAATTATGTGTATTGTGTTGTGAATTTGTTTGTGCGCTTTCTTAATTTGTTGAAATTTGGGTGGGTTGGAGAGAGGGAAGAGGGGAAATGGTTGGATTTAGTCAATTTACTTGATTCGAAGCAATTAGAGTGTGTTTGGTTCTGGGGATTTTTTTTAAAGGAAATGCTTCGCTTGAGCTCCTGTTAGTTTTACTTTAATTTTTATATTTTTCCCAGAAGAAAACGGGCTGTGCCGTTTTAAATTTTGGATTTTGAGTGTGTTTTGGCTTTAAATTACACTGACCGTTGCACTTGTCATGGCAAGAGAATTAGAGAATTAGCGGCATCGGCGAAGACAGGACTTCGAATTTTAACCTTATACTTTTTTTTTAAATATGAGGGTTTCATGGACCACTGGGTTTCTTGGCTGGGATTGGGTTTTCCTGATTATGCATCTTTGTCCGAGAAGCTTAGCCAGTTGTTTTATTGTGTCCTGTTCCTGAAATATGGGTGCACAAGTGGGAAGTATTGATCTTTGTGCCTGTGTGTTGCAAGCAACTCATCAAGGTTTTGTTTTGTAATGTCTTGTGATTTGTGTCCATTGGATGAGGCCAGGCCAGTGCTCTCCTCTAGTCGTTTTCTTGAGCAGATGGCTGGCTCGATTGCAAGATTCGGCGTTTGGGTCGTTGTTAATTTTCATTCACGAGACCGCGAGTGCTAGGTTTCGGGTATCGACTATATGGGTCTTCCCGAGAAGCTGATGATGCGATAACTACTTCATAGTTTTCACTCCAGAGACTAACTTAGGTGAAACCTGACTTTTCACTTTGTTGTATTATCCTTACATCATAAAATCCGAATTCCCTGGACTTTGAGGTTGGATGTCATGGGGGATTCTATCACTTCAGGTTTTCCCTTTACAAAAGCTTATTCTTGTACAAGCTGCATTTGAAGATGTGCAGTACTAACTAGCTAACTTATCATACACATTAATGGCTTACAGATGAAAGCTAGAGCATGTTTGTGTGTTCTCTAAGAAATCAGGCACTAATTTTGTCGTGTTCTAGCTGTATTGGCAGTTAAGTTTGCTAAACAGCTGGGTTTTATAGGAACCGTCCATTGTTAATCTAAGTAAATGCGAAGGTTCATTTCCTTGGACTATCATTGTTGCTTGTTGGGTAAGGTGGTATTATGGCTTTATTGCTCTGGATAGGCTTGTTTGGTCTATCAGCGAAAAGGAAGTTCCATCTGTCTGAGCAGCTAACTTTGTTGCAAAGGAAAACTGTACTTATTGTTGAGTGTATATCTGCTTATGTTGTTCAGTTCTCCTCTGGATATGCTCTCTCATTTATTGCTACAACTATTCGTATCAATTCATTTATGAGTACAATTTTTACTCTTTTCTTGCAGAGTGCCGTGTATATGCGACTTGAGTCTAAAAGTACTGCTGAACAAGAAAGATAGAGGCTTTCCTCCCTGAAAGCTTGTGCTAGATCAAGAACAATCAGACACGTGCGTCTGAGCCTGGCTAGTCTATGGAATACCATCTAGATCTCAATAAGAAATCGAGGGATCAGCAATCCTCAAGAACTCTTGAGAACACCATACAGCCCCAAGCAAGCCAGAGTCTGAAGCTGCAAGAGAAGTTGAAAACAGAAAAGCCTGGACTCTCATATGCTGATTTCCATAATGTAGTTACCAACAATGTAAAAGATGTTCCACCCAAATCTTCCCGGAACCCGCAGAAGCAACAGGTTTCAAGAAAGGCAACTAGAGAGGAAGAGCTTGTTAAATACATGTCAAGCGTGCCGAGTTATCTGGAGAGAGGAGAAAAGCCCCAAGAGAAGGTCTTAAACATCGGGGTTCTCGACTGGGGGCTTCTTGAAAAATGGCAGGACAGTCAAAAACAGATGCCGTGCAGAAGTAGCAGGTGTTCACCATCCAGTAGTAATGCATCTCCATATTTCTCGACTGATGGATCCTCTATCCATTCTAGCAGAGAGCGTAGCTCTTCTCCTTCCCACGGAAGGAATCCTTCATTGCAGCATCATCTGATGGCATCTCCAACAGAAGGTCATTCTTCTTCTTCTGCTACATCTTCCCAGAGTGATGTGGGGAAGTTCCATGATCCCAAAGCTGCCCGAAGTAGAACTGTGAACGGGAAACCAAATTTCATAAGCACTGATCATCCATTTACCAAAAACGAAGAAATTAAGCCGGAGCAGCACAAGAATAAAGCTCCAAAACGAAATATTGAGAGAGATACAAGATCTATGCCAAAGAAAGTGAGTTATGAGGTGGTATCATCTCCAAAGGAAAAGATGAAGACCCGAGAGGACTTGCAAGAGCCCAAAGCAAACAATGTCAGTCAAGATATCCCTGAAAAGAAGAAGACAGTAGTTCTCCTATTGCCAACTGATGTTCAGCCGAACAATCAATCTGTAGTATGTCAGGTTTCTGGTCAAAGATCAGCAGCAGAAAGTAGAATAAGGTTTTCAGAGAGATCTAAGCAAGCATATTGTGCAGAGCTCAAGTCTAATATTCCACATTCTTGCCCTCTTCCTTGTAAAGTTTACAGCAATGAACTCTCACAGAGGGAACAACCTGGTTTTGTAGATGCAGGGGATATAAAGCTTCCATCTGTTTCATCTCAGTCAGTGTCACGTTCAGCTAAGATAGAAATCAGCCCATCTAAAGGCAGACATATTCAAGAGAGAAGTTCAACAATCACACACCCAAATTCAACGAGAAAGGAACCTCCCATAGGATTGGATATGAAAGCTAGCAGAGCAGGAGCTGGAAATGCATCTAAGGAAATAGACCTGAAAGCGAGTAAAACAGCAGCTGAAAAACCAAGAAGCATTTCACCTTTTCGCCGCTTTAGCATTGGTATGGGTAACACAAGCAAAGGTTCTGCCAACAAGGAGGAATTAGACCCACCACAGTTGAGATCAACATCGGTGCCTGTTAAATCTGTTTCAGAAAATTATACTAGCTTGGATTGTTCAAGTAATGGTAAGTCAAATTCTTCGGGTAGAAACAAAACTAGTCCTTTGAGAAGGTTATTGAACCCATTGATGAAGCCAAAGGGAGCCAACAACCGTCAACTTCCCGAGCCATCTCAGAAAGATTCTATTTCAACAGATCGTGCTTGTAGATTATCCTCCAATGGGCTATCAGATTCTTCGTCTGCACAGCTGGGAAAAGGAAAGCTAGATTTGAATGGCTGTAAGGGAACAAATGTGATCGATTCATGTCAGGGCAAGAAGCATGGGTCATCAAATCTACAAGGCCTTCTTCGATTTTCTATCAAGAATGGACTGCCTTTATTCACATTTGCTGTTGATAATGACAGTGACATTTTTGCAGCTACAATGAAGCTAAGTACCTCGAGGAAGGATGACCATAGCTGCATTTATACATTCTTCACCATCCGAGAAGTCAAGAAAAAAAAGGGAGGTTGGATAAGTCAAGGAGGGAAAGGAAAAGGTCATGATTATATCCCTGATGCTGTCGCTCAGATGAAAGTTTTTGACAGTCACTTGTCTAATTTGACCAAATCGAACTTTGCAAATCACTCTCATGAGAAAGAATTCGTCTTATTTTCTGTGGAACTGGGAGAGGGTGATCAGGGAACATCAAACTTCCAGCCCACTGATGAGCTTGCAGCTATTGTTGTCAAGATGCCAAAAAAGATGCAACGAAACTCGGTTGGAGATGGATATCAAAGCAAAAACTTTTCAGGGGTTAGGCCAGAAGAGCATTTTCCAAATGTTAGACGATATTCTTATTCTGGGGAGGATGGAGGCAATCAGCCTCTCGTCAGTAATCAAGAAGGTATCAGGACAACAACGGTCATTCTCCCAAGTGGCACTCATAGTCTACCAAGTAAAGGAGAACCATCATCACTGGTCCAACGCTGGAAAACCGGGGGATCATGTGATTGTGGGGGTTGGGATTTGGGTTGCAAACTTAAGGTTCTTGTTAACTCAAGTCAAAAACTCGCCAAGAAATCTAGTTCATCTTTCATCAGAGATCAGTTTGTGCTTTTCTCTCAGGTACTACTGACTTTTTCTTGCACCAAACTATTTGTCCATGGTATGTATGATGTTGCTATTGTTGTGAATCTTTATATCTTCGTGTTTTTTGAAATCTTAACCACAGGATGGAGTGGAAGAAAACCGTCCAGCTCTCAGCTTAGCCCCATTTGAGGATGGGATTTTTTCAGTTGAGTTCAATTCATCACTCACACTTCTTCAAGCATTCTCCACATGTATAGCAATTCTAGATGGAAGGAACCTGTATGACCTTTCAGAATCAAAGGACTCGTTTGAAGAAAAGGATTCTGAGGAAACCATATTTGCAAGAAACAACGGAGCCAAGAATGGTAATCAAGCAGAAGGAGAGGCTCCTGCAAGATACGTCTCATATCCACCCCTTTCCCCTGTTGAGAGGGTCTAAAGCATATTATATATGCACAGGTACATATCCATTTCCAGTTGACCTGCAATGATCGTCGGTAAATGATTATTGAAGCTGAATGGGAAAATAAGTGTACGATGGTGGCGAGACGCGCCCACAAGTCCAGGATAGCATTGTATTTTATTATATGTTGTTTTATAGTATAGTATAGTATAGAATAGAATAGAATAGAATTAGTATCAAGTGTAGTGAGAGAAACTATCTTCATCACTGTAATTGTGCATATCTGTCAGTAAAATGGTAGTTTGCTCTTTGCTCAACCTTGATCCTCTCTTGATTCTTGAAGCCGTCGTGTCCAATCTCAGTTGATACAGCAAGAAGAGACTTGGAAGGAAGATTGGTGGATGCAGACACACCATGTGCTGTTGAAGGAGTTATGAGTGGTCCATGGAAAAAGGCCTCTTTGATTTGATTAGAAATTACAGGAAAGGAGATCCGTGTGTCCTTTAGTGTTTCTTGTAGGCCATGTTAGCCCCTATGTGTTCAAGCAGATCCAAGAGAAAAGTAGTAGCATGGCACAAAACACTGGAAAATGTGTGTTTCTGTGGGTATTATACTGAGCAAGGCTAGTTAAGCTCAACAACACCGACCTTCCTAAAGAGGTCGAGCAGCTTGAGAAAATCCGTGCAACACTGGAAATTTAATCACCAAAAATTTTAGTAACATCGACTATGCTGGGGATCGAACCCAGAATCTCTGGTTTCGTAGACCAGCGCCTTATCCATTGGGCCACAGAGTCATTGTTGAGTGACCATGTTTACAATAAAATAAAACCTTGATATATGTTTATCAATGCTTGTTGACCCTGGATGAAAGAGTAAATTCTTGAAAAAATCTACGTACGTTCAAGGTGAAGTTTCTCAATAACATAAGAACAGTGTCTTAACTATGTCGTGTATTCCCGATTAATGCAACCTTAGGTGCTTCAATTGTCTATTGATTCTAATATTGAGCAAAAGGTTAAACCTATATAAGTTCTATTCTATAATGTGGGTGAATCCTATTCGACTCGACTAGTCTCAATAGAAGGCATAAGGAAAGAATCACTACGTCTAGGAATTAACAATACGATAATTTTGTTAAAAATTATCTCTTGCTCTTTTCGGAATCAAGACGAAAAAGAATGGTTAGGACAAGAAACATCAATCTCATTCATATTTTGTATACACTTATAACTATCAAAGAATTCACATATTTAATCATATGATATGTTATCCGTATAAAATTCAGATCTACTGATATTTAAATTATTATACTAACTCATCTAACTCAATATGCCATGAGTTTTCTTATACCTAATACATGAAATATGTACATAAAAGCTCTAAAATCACTAGTTGCGAAGACTAACCTTATCAAGAAGTAGAAGAAACGAACAAAATTTATAATACATAAATGAAATATATCTTAATCCACCAGTAGATTTAGTAATATTAACATTTTCTTTAACTTTATTTATTCAGTATATAACCAAAAAAAACACACAAAACAATCTTCCTTTCCAACGATCAACCTCTCAAAACGTACATTGGTGCTTTTTTTTTTCTTTTTTTTTTTTGCATTTTCACGTGATTGTTTCAAGATCAAATAAATAAATAGCCCACCTGCATGTTCACCCTGAGGCCTGAGCCCTAGATACAATAGCGTGATACTGAGATACGATAAATAATAATATATTAGCTGATTTTTAAAATAAAAAATAGTGATCCGAAAATGTATTTTTCGTGTGAACGAGCAGAGATAAATAAAAAAAACTGACTGGGGCCCATGGCATGGCATGTGAATTCATAGCAGCACATTAACGAAAATGACAAACATAGAAAACCGCGCAACAGTTTCAACCCACTCTCCTCATCGCCGACGTGGCAAAATTTCATTTGTTGTCCTATTACCGTGCTCGCCACGCGCTAAGGTCGCGGCGGGGGCTGAATCGGCTCTCTGGCAAATTTTGAAAGCAAGACGAGGAGAGAATAAATAAAAATAATAATTTTAAAAAAAGAGAGAGAGAGAAGCAGAAACGAGGGAATGATGAGCTGCTGAGAGAGAAAATTTCAGATTCATCATAGAGAAATAAAAAAGCTGTGAACTGTGAAGACAGTGAATCAATCAGTAGTGCACAAGCAATAGAGAAGAAGAAAAAAAAAACAGTAGCATGAATGTGAAATCTTTGGAATCAAAGGAAAATTTCTTTTAACTTCACTTTCCATCTTGCCAAACAAAAAAATTTCTCTCTTTTTCTCTCTGCTTAGCTCATTTTCTCACCAACCCATAAACCCTTTCTCCCACCACTTCCCCTGATAGACGAAAGGTAGAAAAATTTTCATTTGGGTTTGGGTTTGGATAGAGATTTGAACTTTTTTTTTGTGTTTCTGTAGAATTTGATTTCAAGCGAATAATGGGAGCTCGTTGCTCCAAGCTTTCTCTCTGCTGCTGGCCGTCGCATCTCAAGTCTAATCGCAACGATTCGGCTGATCTCGGTAATATTTTCCATCACTTTCTCGAGAAAAAGTTTCCAGATTTTCTTTCTTTCCTCCTGCATTGTTCTTAACTTGTTTTGTTTAGAAAATGGGGGCAAGAGTGAGAAGGAGGCGTTGCCTGGGTTCAGCGAGTACAGTTTGGATCAGCTGAGGGTCGCTACTTCTGGGTTTTCTTCGGATAATATTGTTTCGGAGCATGGAGAGAAAGCTCCTAATGTTGTGTACAAAGGGAAGATTGGAGACGATCGCTTCATTGCTGTTAAACGCTTCAACAGGTTGGCTTGGCCTGATACTCGTCAGTTCCTGGTATGATCTTCAATCTCTTGATCCGCCATTTATATGTGTTTGTGATCTGTTATGTGGGTTTTTGAGTTTTTTTTCCCTCTAATGATGTGTTTGGGTCCATAGGAGGAGGCAAGAGCTGTTGGGCAGCTGAGGAGCGAGCACTTGGCGAATCTGATCGGCTGTTGCTGTGAAGGAGATGAGAGATTGCTTGTGGCTGAGTTCATGCCACATGAAACTCTCTCAAAGCATCTTTTCCACTGTAAGATTTCACTATTCTTGTAATGTGTAGTTGATAGAGGTTTTAATTTGTGTGTTGTGGAAATATGTTTTAAATTGTATATAATAGATATGGGTATTGATTATCATCTGGGTTGGTGGTGGAGGAGGGTCCAGTAAACTTTGGTTTGGAGTGTGAAATAAACTCTGTGGTTGACAGCTTATGTATTAATCATGTCTAAAGTGTTTTCTTTTCTGGCCTTGCCTTTTCTTGGCTGGGTGTTTTTTACTTTCGTCTTTAAAGGATAAATGCATGATTATGATAGAAACTACTACAGTGTGATTACCAGAAATGTGAGATCTTCCTCTTTGGGTCTATCTGAGATAGTGGAATAAAGGAACCAGAGATGAAGTATATTGTGTAATTATTAGGTTATTTGGATTTTGAGTGGGGTGTATGGGTCTATGGAAGGTCCTGAGAATTTGAAATTGGCAGTATCTTATTCGAAATACTAGTTCATTAATTATTATTAAATTTTGACCCAGAAAATTCAGTCTAATAACGTATGAGATACATGCAATTGCAGTCATCTTGAATCATATGCACATTGACATTTACTTCCCATGTTTTGATGGCTATATAGAAAACAGTTGTGCCTTAGTATCTACGTGATTGATTGGACTTAGTAATCTTTTGGTTGAACTGATTTAGGGGAGGCACAACCTATGAAATGGGCAATGAGGCTTCGGGTGGCTCTACACTTGGCACAAGCATTGGAGTACTGTAGCAGTAAAGGGAGGGCATTGTATCATGACCTTAATGCTTATAGAGTTTTGTTTGATCAGGTACCTTGGCCTTTTACATCCTCTGGTTTCTTGCTTTCTCCTTGTTGTCAAATGGTTAATTACATTCTGTGGGCTACTCCGTTATGTTGAGTTTGTTGTTGACAGGATGGTAATGCCAGGCTCTCCTGTTTTGGTCTTATGAAAAATAGCAGAGATGGCAAGAGCTATAGCACAAATCTAGCTTTCACTCCACCAGAATATTTGAGAACTGGTACTTGCTTCTCCTATTGAGACCTATATCGTTTGAATACTTTTCCTCCTGTATAAAGTTGTACTAGTAAAGACATATATGTTTCGCAGGAAGGGTGATAGCAGAAAGTGTAGTTTACAGCTTTGGGACACTATTGCTTGATCTTCTCAGTGGCAAGCATATTCCACCAAGCCATGTAAGTTTATTCTTCCTTAAATAGCAAGCCACATTTGAGGCAGAACTGTGGTTCTATTCTATGGAATCTTTCAGGGGGTGCAGTTATGTGGATGTGGTTCACTCTCTGCCTGACTGTGTCTTATTAAATAAAGTTGGCTCACCAACTATGACATTCTTTAATTACAGCATTGGTGTAAGCTTAGTTAATTCCCGTCTATTATTGGCAGGCACTTGACCTTATACGTGGCAAAAATTTCCTAATGTTGATGGACTCATGCTTGGAGAATCACTTTTCAAATGATGATGGGACTGAATTAGTACGTTTAGCTTCACGCTGTTTACAGTATGAACCTCGTGAAAGACCAAATGCTAAGTCTCTTGTGACTGCTCTGACTCCTCTTCAAAAAGAAACTGAGGTATGTGATTCCTTTTGCTCATCAAACTGATTAATTCATAGACTGATCTAGTCATAGGTGGACACTGTAATCTTATTTTGCAACTGTATATACTTTTAGGTACCCAATGTTCCTATGGTATTGTAAATGTAGTAACTATACTTGAGATGTAATTTCGTCCTCTATTTGTTTATATTATGATGTACCATAAAATTCAGCTTTAACTTCTCCAAAGTTGAATCAAGGTCTCCCCATAGCACCAAGTGATCTATGGGAACATTTATGAAATTCATAAACAATTGGAACACAGACTATTATGGATTTGTTTTCATTGTGATTCATTGCATTTTCTCAGGTTCCATCTCATGTTTTGTTGGGTATTCCACATGGAGATGAAGCCCCAAAACAACCGCCATTATCACCTCTGGGTGAAGCTTGCTCAAGAGTTGATCTCACTGCAATACATGAAATATTGGAGAAGGCTGGATACAAGGACGATGAGGGGGTTGCAAGTGAGGTAAGTTTTTTGCAGTCCTAAACGAGGATTGCCTTTCACCTCTTTTCATTTATTTCAAGACTGAACTGCCTTTTACATGCATCAAACTTGTTCATATTAAATTAAAGTGATGTTCCTTTTGTGCCCTGCAGCTTTCTTTCCAGGTGTGGACCGATCAAATACAAGAAACGCTGAATTCTAAGAAGCATGGAGATACTGCTTTTAAAGCTAAAGACTTATCCACTGCTATTGAATGTTACACACAGGTAAGTGATACATTTCATATAGCAAGATTATATAGAAAAGCTTTACTATAAGATATCAACCACAGGGTGAAATACAATTTAAACTATAAGTTCCGTTCATCCTTGATACAGTTCATAGATGGTGGAACCATGGTATCACCAACTGTTTTTGCGAGACGCAGCTTTTGTTTCTTGATGAGTAACATGTTACAAGAGGCCCTTGGAGATGCAATGCAAGCTCAAGTTGTATCTCCGGAATGGCCCACTGCCTTCTACCTTCAAGCTGCCGCCCTCTTCAGCCTGGGGATGGAGAATGATGCTCAGGAAACACTCAAAGATGGCGCATCTTTGGAGGACAAGAAACAAAGAAACTGAAAGTGTACATGATTTGATTTACTTTATCTAAGTGATTCTTGTACTTATGTCAACCCCAGAGGATTATTATGTGTTGGTGTTGTTTAGCTTCATTTCACTTTTATCTAAAGAAGCTATTGTCCCAACAAGTGCAACATTTCCTCACTGTAGTTGTGTCCTTATAAATATTTCAGTTGCAGTCACAAGGAACATTTGTGAGGTTTTTTTGGTTTTAGTTGCCATTTCTAATTATTATAATAAACAGCAATCATCCCCATCTTCTTAACTTGTTACTAACTATGTGTTTACTATCATGCTTGATCATAATTTTCATCAAACCAACAGTGAACTTGCTAATATTATAACTCAGCCACAATTATATTTCAATTGAACCATTATTTACCATGTAGCTAAAACCCATCATATGTACAGAATTTTATGTAATGCTCTAATTGCAAGTTTGGTAGCAGAAATGAATATTATGCATCCCAAAGTAGTAAAATAGCTTTATATCACTTATGACCAAAAATAGGAAGATGGAGCAACCATGTAAATTGGCCAAACACCAAGCAGCAACTCTTCACAATTATGTCAAAACAGGAGCCGTTCCAACTCTTCATCAAATTCTTCATCGTCTTGCTGTTGTTGATTTTCTCCAGGTAGATGCTGGTTGAGTTCTCCGTGATCAGCTTCGCTGTCACCTTGTTGACGGTGGCTTTGTGGTGGACGACGGTGGTTCAGCTGTGTTTGTTTATAGAACAATTCCTTTTGGGCATTCCAATCTTCAGAAAAGGTATTTATCACATCTCCAACCAATGGCTGTTCTTCTGATATGTGCTCTATGTTTTGGATATTGACCACTCCACCAGCAGCTTTGACAAGGCAGGAAAAAAGATGTTCAATGCATGATCCAGGGAAATGCATGCTAGGAACATAAAATAAATAGTCCCATTCAAGAATACATAAAAAAGAGTCCAATAGGGCTTGACCTAACCTAGTGATCAAAGAGAGTTCACCTCTAAGAGGAGGTCCAATGTTAGGTCCCTAGTATGCCTACTTGGGAGTAGTAGGTGGAGAGCTACCATGTTGCGTAGCGTAAATTTAATTTTTTGAAAATTAATGCTTGAGATTATTTAAGGGTTTTATGGCAGATAAATAATCTGGCAGTACATCAAAAATTCTCAGAAGTAGCAGGTGCTAGAAAATTATAGAATGAGGAAGAAACTGATAGTGCACAATCATATGGGTACTAAAATCACAACAATAAGAGGAAATATCTGGGCAGAAAATTTAAAAAGTTGGGTTTAGATGTGTTTTAGTTGCTAAACCAGAGAAGAAGGTACCTTCGATCGCCAGTTTCTTGGCTTCTGCATACTGATTTGTCAGTTTTTTTAGCCCACACAGGTCAACTTCCATGCCCTTGTAAAATGGAAAAAAAAAATCAGCTGCAGTACAACTCATATACTACTTCAAAGATATGGTTTATGTACCATAAGAGAGAACAGAAACACATGGGCATCTGCCAAAATGTATAATAGACTCGAATCTAATGAAAAATGAATGTGTCTTGCTTGTAATTCTACTCAGGCCAACTAAAAGATGCAAAGAAAACAAGTTATAAATTAAGCGGTAGTTCTTATTGACTAGTTTATGATTACCAGCCCGATCCAACAGTCTAATTTATTTGCAGTTCTAAACTATGGAGGAGCATTATACATTTTTGTTCAGTATGCAAAATCTATAATCATTCAAAACCATCACATTTTACACACTTCTATAGACACATGCAAACACCATCATGTGGGTTCTGGTATTCTTAAATTAGTCTGAAATGCATACAGATCAAATCATCTATCACAAATAACTCATAAGGGATTATTATGTAACTCACCAAGTCCATATGGAGAAGCTTCTCAATTTGAGTATCGGCAAATAACCTGGTACGCAAAATAAAAGGGAATAAAGTATAGAAGAGAACAAATCTATGTAGCAGTAACGATCTGGAAATGATGTATTGACTGACAACATACTTCTCACATGCAATTTGAACTCGAGCATTTTGCACATCCGTGAGGGTGCTTATTTTCTCGGCCACACAAGCTTCATTGATGTCCACAAAACCAAGCAGGAACATGTTCCTTTCTAGCATCCTCTTTACCAAAATAGGAACCACTTTTATCTCCTTTTCCTTCGCATCAACTACAAGATCCTTAAGTCTTTTCAGCTCCCCTAACAAAGAAGGAAAATATGCTAATTAGCAAGAAAATTTTGAAGTTATACATCTCAAAACATCACAATGTCATGTTATCCTATAATAACTTATTTCAATAGCATAACAAGCTTAATAGCTTGAATGCTCTAAATTCTCATGCTTAACGGGATTAAAATATACACCCACTTTGACTGAAACAGGGCACTGCTCTTCTTGCAAGAATCACAACAGCATACTCTGTGCACCAATATGGCCTACAAATAAAATGACCCTAG
The DNA here is from genome assembly GCA_036897365.1 of Geranium brycei. Taxonomy (NCBI): domain Eukaryota; kingdom Viridiplantae; phylum Streptophyta; class Magnoliopsida; order Geraniales; family Geraniaceae; genus Geranium; species Geranium brycei. The sequence goes on along the minus strand of JAYMTP010000376.1, from coordinate 9,458 downwards.
ATAAGATAAACTGGTGGAACAAGAATGCTACGAGCCTACAAGATAGCTAGGATGGCCTGCATGGTCCGTGTCAACTGTGTGACATACCAGTACAATTTACCATGTAAGTAGAAAAGCTATCAAGCCACAGAACAAAAAACATGTTATAAGTCCAAGATGTAAGGTTGATAAGAACTATTCCGGATAGTATAACAGAGAAGCATATTTAAAATACTCAGTAACCAAATTAGCTAAAAACAGTTCAACCATACCAAGAGATAGATAAACTCTATAAGGAGGTTTAAAAGGTTGGGTCTCATAAAGACAATAAAGGCAATACAGTCCACCGAGTCTGCTTGATAAAGAAGTAGAACCGACAATATAGCCTGCACAAGTATATATAAGGAAGTTAGCCTTGGTGAAATATATCACATAGATAACATGGAAGACAAACCTACTTTTCCAAGATAATTATAAAGTAAGGCCCATCGGCGGCTATCTTCGAAGATGAATCCAAGATAAATATTACAATCCAACTTAAGAAAAAAATTAACATCCAAGATATCAATTTGCACTTGACACCATGAAATCTTTTAGTTTTCAGCAGAAAAACTACGAAGTAACTTGAACAAGAAGTACATTATAGACATCGAAAATGAGCGAATTGGTTAACATACAATTGGGTCACTTTCTCAACGACAAAATTGTTGTTGAAGTGATTAGCATCAACGCGGCGCAAATTACAGAATGAAACAAAATAAAATCGTAGCTTACCTATAGTTTGGGCATAGAGTGATTGCATAAAGAAAGACAAATTGGTAGAAGGAGCAGCCTCAAAAATGTAGGTGAACTTTCTAGAAACCCACAATTTCTTCATCTCACCAAAACTCGTAAATTCACCCTGAAAATCAAACCACCACAAACATAAAAAAATACAAAGATGCTCAGAAATTTCTGGGGAAAAAAAGTAGAACCTCACCTCGGAAAAGTCACGTATCAGCTCGTCGATGTCTCGCTTGAATGGAGAGAGGTCCATCGTCGCTTTGAACTTATTGGTGAAGAAAGCTGATTCTCACAAATTTTCCCGCGTAATTGGAGCCCTAGTAGAAGAAGCGACTGGTCGAATGATTCTGGTTTTAGCTCACACTGAATAGCCCATTTTATGTGTTGCTGGAGCCATAAGTGAAGTTATTCAATAATTTCAATTTAGTCCTCAACTTTGTTACTTGGATTTGATTCAATTCTTTGTGGACTTAAAACTTTTTAATTTAATCTCTCACTTTTATTTTATTTCAGTTTAATATTCCAATCATTTAAGTTATTTTTCATTTCTTTCGAGAAAAACGTAACATATTATTATATTATAAAGCAAACTAACTCTGCATTACACCAGACAGCCAAAACATCATTCGCGGCCTCCACCTCGAATGGGTTGAGACTCTCTGCAAATCCATTACAAGATTTACCCCAAGAACGACGAGCATAATAACTAATAGTGCAACAAAATATCTCTGCCGTCGATCCCAACCACCGACCTCAGAAACTCGACATCTCTCCCACAAATCTTCCACCTCCTGAATCCCAGCACCCTTCGAGTCCCAGACACGCACTAAGTCAGATATTTGAAAAACTAAATTTAAAGAAAACAATTTTCATGGACTATTTAATTGAGTGCAGTTAATATAAACTCCAGTGCTCACATTGAACAATGAATATAACGACTTGGAAGAAAATAAATAAATAGACAAAATTGTAACACAAAATCCATAACCCTCAATCTGGAGAGAAGGGGCAAAATATCTGGATTGGAATCACATTTTTTGCTGTTACCCACCATCAACTACATCCAGAAACATTACTTATTTGAAGTACTAATGGAATGACTAAAACAGACCACTAACTCCAAAACAATAGCAGAGTTATGGTATGTCAATACAGTCTAGATGAAAATATATCAAGCTGCTTCAACTTCGGTTTTTGGATCACTTTCTGTTGATCTCGTTGAGCTTGGTGTGCTTTCTATTGATTTTTTCACATTTGGAATATACCTCCAACAACGCTTATGAACTCCGCTGATTTTCTTGGGAGCATCTGCAGCTGGTAAACCTGTATGAAATACATGAGCATTCATCATTATAATACCTTATAGGATAAAGCTTTAGTCTTGATACACAGTCAAGTAACTTCCATGTGGCAAAGATGACAAGGCACTAGAGAATTTCACATTAGCAATCAGGCTGTCTTTTGAGGATACGCAGAATGACAGTGCATTCACAAATGAACCTAGGAACAGAGGTCAAACATATTAAACAGTAAAGTCTCGTCCAAATTCAATCACCATCAAGTATCTATTGATTGGAACAGTGACCCTACTGAGATCAACCATGGGAGAAAAGTTGACTAATTGACTCTGTCAGGTACAGTGGGAAGGGTCTTCCATGCACTAGGACAGTAGATAAAGCTTATTGGCAAAGTTTTAAGACTCGGGATTGGGAGTTCTCAGTGAGGCAAAAATTAAGAAGTTCTAAGAACTCGGGGAGAAATCAGCAAAACTCATTTCGTATTAAATAAACATTATATAGTTCACATGAAAGACAAAAATAACAATATTTTAGTAAAATAAGATGCTTTCAAACATCTTTAAAAGTTAAAACAAAACCACAAATTATAAAATAGTTTCAATGCATGTCTGATTAAAAAATAAAAATTGACCAACTTTGACCAGGGACTGAGTGAGAACTCAGTAAAGTTGAACAACGGATGGAGAAGGAGTTCTAAACCTCGGTTTTACCGAAAACTCAGGAGTCTTAGAACACTGCTTATGGGTAAGAGCATATTGAAGAGAGCAGAAGTTTAAGGATGATCCGAGCTGATAGGCTAATGGTCAAGGGTCTGCTGGAAGTTCAGTCAAAGAATAAAACTACTGTAAAATGAATCATGTGCCTATGCCCCTATTCAGGCAACCTTAAGCTTTAATAATACGGCTATCTTTGCTAAATCTCCCTAATCCCTGATTCCTGATGCATTAATATAAGCAAGTTGATCTCTACAATTCCTCTACATATACTTTTGAGACAGTCACACACTTCAAGGTTGTTCAAGTCACATGCCAACATACAATAATCGACTATACCTCAAATATATATACTCATCAGAATATAATCAACAGAAAAAGGATAAAGAAGAAACTATACATATGATACCAGCAACCTCAAACTTCTCAAAACAACCTAATAGAATCAAATCCAATCCCTATACTCTTGACTAATCAACAGTAAGCTCGCCAAAGTTGAAGGTAAATGAGATGTGATAATCAAAACCACACTTGAACATGTACATACACGTCTGCAAATACACAACCTACAATCTGGTTACCACTCATATTAGACCTTCAATACCACGCCATGCAGAAATTGGAGTTAATTTAGCACACGATCATATATAAAAGAAACTATCTCCACACAATTGCACTCATGCTGCTACTAACTATATTCTTACAATTTCTGCTTTCTGGTTAATAACAAAACAGTACCCTGAATAACATATAAATATGAATGATGCATACACATGTAAGATATTCTGAGCAATGAAACCTAATTGCAAGTAAGAAAAAAGACTGACCATCCTTGTGAGCTATCCCCCAGGCCTTGCCATGCCGACCACTCTGCAATAAAAGCAACCCACAGACTGTTTAGATTCAAAACACCTCCCAAGATCAACATTCAACAAACTAATTTTCCGTTTAACTATCACAAAAACATATATTTTTGTGATTCAGACAAAATATTGGCTAACACTAAACACACAGTGTCCCCTCTATTCCCTTGCATGTATATCAGAAAAACAAAGGCTAAACCAACCTAGTGTCTAAATTTAATCCTATTTCTTCACTCATTGGAACACCCTAAGAAGAACCCAGAACAGAACATTCACAAATTTCCCTCATTTTCAATCCTCTCTCGAAATTGAATCAGAAACCAAACAAAAGCAATAATTAAAAGTGAAGGAGAAAGGGGACCTTGTAGAGATTGATCTTGGTGATTTCGTAGGAGACCCCTTTCCAGTGAGACTTGGCCATGTGGTACCCAATTCCCCAGTTGGGCAAGAACTGAGCCACCTCGATCAGGTTCTTCCCTTTTCTCTTCCGTTTCTTCAAATCCGAAGACGGAGAGGGGCTAGGGTTTGGAGAAGGTGTGGGAACAGAAGCTGTACTGAAGCTTCTCAGGAAGCTTAAGGAGCGTCTCAATAGGGCATGGCTCTGATCAGCCGATGCTCTGCTTGCGAGACTCGCCGCCATTTCAGATCAGTATTTGCTTTGCTTCTCTGTTCTTCGGCTCTGTGAGTGAAAGAGCTACTCGCTGAATACAGTGGGGTTTTGGGAGGGTTCTCTTTTTTTTATTTCATAATTGACCTCGTTAAGTTTTTATATTTGTAGGCAGACCCCTTATTTACTCTTGATTTTATGTGAATAAACCACGTAAGAAAAATTATCCTTAATATAAACTAAATATGAGAATAATATATTATACAGAGAAGAGATCCGCTACAAACCAAATTCAGGTGTCCAAACGTTCGAACTGTAGAACGTGTAGTGTAAAGTTGTGGAACGTGATGGACCCGTTCCGTAGAACCTTTAAGTGTGTGCTATAGAACTTTGTTGCCAAGTGTCGCATGCTGAGACAACGCGCGTCCAGATCTGTACTTATCCAACGATTTGTAGCCAAATGTACCCGGTAGTATAAGTGAGAACCATCACTTTATACAGATATATTAGGCGCTTAGTTGAATTGGTAGGGGTTATTGTTTGTGAGTAATCCAATTAATTTTAATTGTAACTCTTTTTTAAAAATAATTTAATTAATTGCATAACCCCTCAAAACTGCGCATGACAGCTGGATATTTATGAGCCATTTAACACGACATCGTTTCGTCGGGTTTTGTTGAATCTTCATGTTCTCCAAAAAAAACTATTTGATGCTGCTCATTACATCATCATACACGTTGGATCATGTTACAAAACATGAACAGGTGATAATAACAAACTGAAATTGGAGGTCTAATAATAAGCTCATGTCAAATAATGCTACAAAATCTGGATTGCCTACTGAGAGAGACAACGAACGTCTACATTAAAGCTGGTCGGGCTGTCTTTAGGCTACAGAAGCGTCCTTTTGTGTTTTCAATCCGAACAGATTCTCGAATAGTTTAGGGGCCATAGGAGGAAGGTTCATCGGCTGAGGAGCCATGAAATTGACAATCTTTTCGTGAACATGGTACCTGCCAGACGAACAAAAAGATCAAGGTTGGGAACGGATATCGTTTAAGCTCATAGCAGCTAGAGGAAGAAGGGAAAAAAGGGAAAGACGGGAATCAATAAGTCACCTGATCTTGCGACTCTTTGATGCTCGCCTGTCAACTATCTTCCTCTTCTTGGTTTGATCTCTCTTTCGATTATAAAAGGCTTCCTCTGTAGATGATCAAATATATACGTATTTAAAATTAATTACCCAAGCTTTAATAACTAACTCTCTCAAATGTTTGAGGAAATGACGTATTGCTTGCTATATTTGCAAGGGAAATGATGGAGCAAATATAGAATAAATTTACCGAAAAACAGTTTGTTATGTGAATAGTGTATGGCGGAGAAAAAATAATCTGGTTTAGAAAAGCAGATCATGTAATCTAATTCAAATTCTTTCCGTAAACTATGGTACCATTATAGATTTGCCACAATGCAAGCACACTGGGTAAAAAAGAGCACGAAACATGACAAGATACTCACCAGACTCTGATGGATCGATTGTCTCAAAAAATTCTTTTAGCAGTTGCTGATAGAACTCAGTGTCATCCAGAAGTTCAGGGTCGCCATCCATGTGTGATTCCTAACCGCAGCAAAAAAAATGTTTAGTGTTTATCATATATAAATAAACATAGCACCAAAAAATCATCGTATCAAGAGTAGAATATCTGCAGATCTGTCGAGTGTTAAATATCTTCTTCATTTGCATCAAGTGCTATGAGACATAAATGACCATCAAATCTTACTAATAAATAACAGGATTATCTGAGCTCTGGACTGTGCATGACAACTATATAACGATTGAGAGAGAAATGTACAAAAGAAAATGTTACCTCTCCCTCAATGTTGCTAGCATCTTCAGGAGCCTGCAGGATAAGGAGGAAATCAGTTGTGGGCTTGTGGCATTACATTTAAAGAACCGGTAAATCCATGCACATTTTATTGCATCTGTCATGGTATGCAAAGTTGCATTATCTGTAACACCAATTTGCATGGGTATTTTATCAACTTACAGTCCCAAAAATACTAATGGTCGATCTCCTCTGCCGCATTTGCTTGATCATTCTACTTGGATCCCTCATGTAAGTTGCCACTTGGTCACTAATATTCTGCAATAGGAAAGGAGAATCAGATCAAAGGGTAAATGATAAATATTCAATAATTCATTCAGGGCATGAGCAACAGTTCAGTTACAAGGTCGGACCTGATTAAAAGCTTGTAATTTGCCTTTAATAGCAGCAGCACCAGTCGTCACTTGTGTCTTCCTCTGCCATTTGTCAATAGACTTGTCCCTGAAAGACGCTATTCTACAAGATACCAGCATTGGCAATCTAAGTTAACTTGCAAAAGCAAAAATAAATGCAAAATAGTAGCACTTCAAAATATAGCCAAACAACAAATTAATTTTGATATAAAAAGAACAAGGGAACTTCACAAAAACATTCACTGTCTTTGTAATCGGTATTCAATAAGCATGTTGACATTCAACACTCCTATACTGAGACATATGGAGAATGGTACTATATTTAGAATACCTCTTATGCAATTCAGACACCCTTTGCCATTCTTCATCCACATCGGAACTCTCTATAGATTTTGAATGCTTAGATGGATGCCCAGAATTACCTTGAAAGAGGGAAACATGTTAAGTTCTGTAAGCCCAATCAAGTTTATGCGTACGCGTATACCGCAGCAAGGATCACAAATCAGAAAATAGGAGCCTTAATTGCCAAGGTGCAAACTGAACTATGCCTAAAAACATATAGAACATGAAATCTGCACCATACCATCTGCAGCCTGAACAATAGATGGATTGTTCTCAGCCAAAGCCTGTCAAGGTACAGGTAAAAATGTAAGGCAAAGAGGAGAAGATTGACATAGCCATGTTGTTAAAATTACAATATTCAAAGAGCTTCCTGAAATTAGACTGAAACACGTTGACAAAAGAAGCTAATAAAAAGCATGTAGTTGATCCGTTGTACCTCCTGCAGTTCCAACAGAGAATCCAAAGTCTTCTTAGACGAGGTAATAAATTCTGAATATGCAACATTGACACTGTCATCTGAATCACAGAATATAGACTTGACTGACTCCTGCAAAAATGCGCCATAATAATTAACAATCGCGTTCAAAACAAGTTCTTAGATAGGAAGGGAATAAAAAGGATAGTAACCAACAAATACCTGTGGTAACCTATTAGAACTTGAAAATGCTTTCTGAAGTAAGCATCTGAACTCCAGAGTTTTGTCCCAGAGAGCCTTCAAAAAAAAAACAATCAAATAGGGAAGAACCAATGTAAATGAGACAAAAGTACGCAATTCAATTCTAGGAGTGGCGGTCAAAAACGGTAAACTCGTTCCATGGTTGAGAAAAACAGTACTGGAAAAGGCGAGATATTATATTTCACCTTTTGATTCTTTACTGATTGACCTTTGAGAAGATCTTCATCCTTGTGACGTCTCAGGTTCTTCAAAATATCTCTGAAGGAAAGATAAGAATGAGAGGATTTACTTGAGCAAACAACAATACTTCCCAGGAGGGTGTCACAAAATCATAATTTATCATAGAAAGGAACACTATTCATTGTATATAAAAAAAAGAATGCAACATTTACATATTATGATGTAGATGCCAATTCACAAACTGATCACTAGAGAACTTTGCTACCTAAGATTCGTGGTCACAACTTGCAGTCTTGAAGAGGATATAATTTCACTTGATTATATGTATATAGACAATAAAAACTTCTATGCTACTGAATGGAACTGGTATAGCACCAAGCCGAGACACTGATTGTTCAGCATGCCTGGGATAAACTTCTTGAGTTATTTTCCTAATTGCGTAGTTTTTTACAATACAGGGTAAATTGATCTACAGCATTTGTAGACGTCATGCTTTGATTAAATAAAAAACATAAACCTATCCATGTACGTGCTAGGGTCTGTTTCAAAATATTTAGATACAAAAAATCCTTGGATAACCTCATTATGACCTAATAGTTGAGCATTATATAAATCCAACTTCAAGATGCAAATGGCATAATTTTTTCCAACCTTGTAGAAAGTAACATATGAGTCAGGAGTATACAACATGAATTCCACCAAAAAGAAGCAGATTAGACTGATCTCCAATCTAGTTACTACCATTACCATGCTACATCTCCCCCACGCCATTCCAGTACATATTCACATACAATAAGACAAATGAAAAGGGCTTACTGCTCTTGATGATGAAGATCCATATACTCTTTTTCAAGCTCTTCAATCTCAGCATCTTTCTGGCTATCGTCGCCTTCTTGTTCTTCTCCATCAGACTCCTCATCCTCTTCTTCCTCATCCACCTCCTCGTCTTTCTCAATCATATCATCATAATCACTATCGTCATCCTCTTGCTCCATCTAGTTCATAAGTTTTCATTTTTCACATAAAACCGCAAAGACAGATAATATCAATCCAATGCCGAGCATATCTAATATAACTTACATGTAGATTGACGTCCTCTGTATCACTGCCATCTTGGAAATCACTGTCACTATCACTGACTCTAGCTTTTCTTGACTTCTTTGAAGATGGCCCCATTGTGAACACCTACGACAGAAACAGAACTCAAGACAATATAAAATAGGCACAATTTAATGAATTTATATGTATGCGCCAGCTTTCAAGTTCAAATTTAACAAATGAATTACATGAAATATTGGGTAAAAGTGAGCACTAATCTGGTCTGGAGGCCATGAACCTAATATTTGAGCACGAAAACGAAGCTATGGTTACGGAAAGAATAGTACCGAGCGTAGACTGCGGCGGCTAAAGCAGAAAGAAACCCTGATTTTGAACTTAAAAGAGAGATGGGATGAGTTAGTCTTCGCCGGAGCACGGAGGAGGAGTAGGTCAGCGGTGGCTCTGTTGTCCTTGGAGGTCTCTGTTGAGGAAGTGGGAAGAGAGGAGGCGTATTCTAGGAGATAATTAGATTTTTAGGGTTTAAAAAAAAGAGGTAATTACACGTAAATACACCCAACTATATGTCATTCTCACATAAGTACACCCAAATATAAAACTCGATTTTGCAGTCACCCAAATTACATTTTGTCTCACTTAGCTCTAACGAGGTTAAATCTAACAGAATTTTGAGGTAAAAATACCAAAATACCCTCGATAGTTCTAATTTAAAATCAAGCTGG
>JAYMTP010000375.1:0-35513 GCA_036897365.1 Geranium brycei | reverse complement strand
TAATATAATTAGGTGTACAAAAGTGTCATTTTTCCTTGAATAAAATAAAATTAGTCAATTCATTAGAATAATTTAACATTTTTGTCTACACATATAATTAGACACGTCAAACATACTCTCAACTTGGTTAATAATTCATCGTAATTAATATGTATTTTGTGGTGGAGCATAGACCCATGGAGTATGGTAATTATAGACGCTATCAAATATTTAATTACTATAGTGTATATATCATGTTTAAAATAAGCATCCTAATTCGTATTCATCAATGGTACACCTAAATGATCAAAAATCAAATCTCTATATTAATTTGATAATGAAATAAACTAATTATATAAGCTAAATATTGTATAATTAAATATTACCATGTTTCTTCATGATAATTCGTACAAGATCCTTACGATCCAAAAGAAATAGTACATAATTCATGCATGATTTATTTATTTTTTAATTTATAATAAATTACAAATATAAGCTAAAACAAAATCCCAGTTAATATATATTTTTTCATTTTTCTCAAAAACAATGTTCGTGTGGATCACATGTCTTAAAAATTATTTCCTGTCCTTTTCTATATGGGTCCCACAACACGTCACTCACGACAGAGGAAAAAGTACGTGTCGGACCATTTCGGGTCAAAGTCAATTGAGTGGTTCAAACGGGTCGACCCGCATGTATAGCTAAATTTAAGAGTTATTTATAGTTCGGTTTTGAACTGTACCGACCCGTTTGATTTCAAGAAAATCAAATTAATAAATTCTACTTCGGGTCAAAGTCAATCGAGTGGTTCAAACGAGCCGACCTGTTTGAATAGTTGAATTTAAGAGGTTTGTACTTTTATTTTGAACTGGATCAACCAGCTCGATTTCAAGAAAACTAAAATCATAATCGAATCAATAAATTCTGGTTCGATTTCGTGTATTTTTCAATTTTTGGGACCTTTCCAGCTTATTTCTTGTTGGTCTCGTAATTTTAAGTCTAATTAATAAAAAAACTGACTTAAGCTAAGTCACATGTTCAGATTGATTGCTTTTTAAAAATAGAACTCTAATTTGTTTGATTGGTTTTGAATTCGGTTAGTGTACAGAAGGTCATCTTCGTCGTTCGGTGGCTAGTGTTTTTTTTCTAATTTTGATTCGTTTGAACATATGTATATTGAACCCGAACTGATTTAGTTTCGATTTTATTTATAATCGAATCGAACTACTTTGATATCATCAACCGACCAATTCGTTTTTCTAAGCAGTCCTAGCCGAACGAGACCCGGCTGAGCCTGTTCCATTGGCTACATTTCAAAAGCTTAACGCCGAAACAATCCGAATAGAATAAAATGGACGATCCGAACCGGCCGTTAAAGCCAAACGAATAGTCCGACTCGGAATCTGAATCTGGGCCCACACACTCCACCTAGTTCATCATCTCCACAGATATTTTTAAGTCTCATTTCAACGAGACGAGACCAAACCAGAGCTCTCTCTTCGTCTCCGATTCTCCTTCACAGAACCAGACGACGAAGCCATGGGGTCGGTGGCGAAGAGAGGTCTGCAACAGTACTTGATGCAGCTCCAGAAGCACCCCCTCAGAACCAAGGTACCGTCTTCGTCCCGATTGATTCGTTTTTGTTTTTTTATTTCTGTTTGGTTGATGAGAAAGTGGAGAGAAAATGACATGAAATCGACAATTCCGATCGCGGCTTGAGATTTTATTGTTGTTTGATTTTGTAATTGATTGGTGTGCAGGCACTTACTGCGGGGGTGCTGTCGGCTATAAGCGACGTAGCTTCTCAGAAGCTTACTGGTATTCAAAAGCTTCAAGTGAAGAGACTCGTGCTCAAAGTGGTAGAATTCTTTTCTCTTTTGATCTTGTTTTGTTCTGATTTTGTTGTTTTGTGGATGTTTGATCTATCAAGCAGCTGTTTGTTGAGTTTTGCTGTTGATTTGATTAGGGGAGGTCAAATTTAGTTTGGCGGTGCTTTGATTTTGATACTCTTTATTAGATCGTGAAGACGAGTGTGGTAAATAAATAAATCAGGTAAAAATTTGGGGAATATTGAAATTGAACAGAATAATTGAGCGTGTCAGCATCTATTCAAGTGTCTGGTGATTTTGCCATTGAGATCTGGAATTAGGTTAATTGCAAATCATTCCTTCATTGATTGTTCAATGCATCATCACAAGTTGGTGAAGTGGTTATTTAATGATTGTTTTTGGTATAACAAAAGTTCGTAAAGTTCTCTCAAGCCCTGGTAAAAAGAAACGACAGGATCATTTTGTATGCTTTAAGGGGTCACAGTCGCACGGAAAGTTTTGGAATATAATGTAGTCGGTCACATAATTTATATTTTCCCATGTGCTGGGAAAGTGAGGCTACCGGGAAGTTTTACACATGATTTAAACTGTTTTGAACTTTCATGCATTAGAGTTGTATCCTCTATTGATCTCTAGACTTATGTCTGTTTCTGTTGTTGTCAGCTGCCAATTTACTCTCCAATTTCATGTTCTGCCACGTGTTTTTGTTTTCATCTTCAAATCTGAAGTAGACGTGTCAATATATATTTAATAGGTGGTGAATTTAATTGTAAAACAACTAAGACACTGGCAGGATAATTTATCACAGAGGATGCCAGCTCATCAGTACAGATGTTTTTGTTGGATGGTTTTAGTGTATTTGTGTATAACAGATAGTGAAGCTATATAAATGCTAGCTTTTAATGTGAAGTTCTGTAGATTGTTTTTTTACCAACCACCTATTTGACATAACTGCAGCTCTTGGGAGTCTTTTATCTTGGACCATTCGGACATTTCCTGCATATAATTCTTGATAAGATTTTCAAGGGGAAGAAGGATACCAAAACAGTAGCCAAGAAGGTATGGTTTCTGCAGCCTTTGTGCTTTGTTTGGTTGCTAAGAAGAAGCGCAAAGAGATGATTATTTGGGACTTCACCTTAACTTCTGCCAGAAAATGATTTCAAATTATTATCTCTGCCTCTTTACCTTCTCAGCAACTATATGGTTTATTTTGCATTTTGCAGTTCGGCTTCAGTGTAAAGAAGAAACTTTGATATTCCTCTTCATTTTATAAAGCTTAAACCACTTTTTTCTAATTTGTTGAAGTAATACTTTTAACTTAAGCTGAAAGGAAATGATAGAAATACTAACAAATGCTTACGTCAAAATTCTCGATTGAATTATTTAGGTGGTGCTGGAACAGCTGACATCTTCTCCTTGGAACAACTTCCTTTTCTTGGTATACTATGGGATGGTAATTGAGGGTAAGTTTCAAAATCTCTCACAATTTCGAAAAAAATGGGATGTGTGTAGGGATCAGAAGTTATTTAGTTCCCTTTTCAGTGTTGGATAGAGCAGAGGGGCTATACACGATTTTGTGTTCTAAAAACCCCGACCAGTCCGACTAGTCCCTGATTAGTCCCCCAGATGCCATATCTGCCCGACTAGCGCCTAGCGTTTTCTATAACACAACCTGTGCAACTCTTAAATCTTCTTGGAGCTTAATGATTTCATATGAAACCTCATCAGCATGGTATACATGATTCAACGTGATTCAAATACCAAAAAGATTCTTGCAACTATGTGAAAGAAAAGGGTTGGATGCTATCTAGTTGGCCTTCCTACGTTTCATCTTGAGCATGTTACAGTTTCTTAGTGGGCAATTCTTCAAACAATCTTATGAACTCAGACAACTCACTTCCAGACCTTTCTTGAAATAACCATGTCGGGATGCAAAGTAGTGTGAATTTCCCTCTATAACTATATGTAGACAGGCTGAACATTCCATAATAGATGGAAAAAAATCTTCAATGCTTATATATTTGTTGTGATGAAATGCAGGAAGGCCTTGGCCGCAAGTAAAAACAAAAGTCAAGAAGGATTTTCCGGCACTGCAGTTGACGTCATGGACGGTACATCATATCAATTCTTACATTCCAATATGAACTTGGATGAAAGAAACATTGTACAGAAATGTGTTGACCCTATTAACTCGAAATTGCAATGAACGAAATGCAGTTCTGGCCAGTTGTGGGTTGGATCAACCACCAGTATGTGCCCCTGCAGTTCCGCGTCATCTTCCACAGCCTCGTTGCCTTTTTCTGGTACGCACATACTGTCCAGCTATTGTTAATTGTTATGTTATATAACTTATATTCATTACCCCAAACACCAAACGTTGTAAGTTAAGTGACAGATGCGCTTCATGTAATAAGCATGAAGTTGCTGGTTTCAATCCCCAATCCCCATATTGATTGTATTGCTATTTAAATTATCACTGATAAAATGTAATATTCATTAGCCCAAACAATATTTTTAATTTCCTTCCCTTACTCAACAATGCATTTACTGGATTTGTTTTGTTATTTCAGGGGAATATTTTTGAACTTCCGGGCAAGGTCAGTGGCATTGACCAAAGGCTAAGATGATGACAATTAAGGACAACATGATATTTACCTATATATGGTCTCTTTTCATCATTTGTGCACCATTGACAACAGACTTGGTCTCTTTTGTGGAAAGCTAAATCTAGAGAAAAAAAGAGATTTGTAGGGGACATTGTTTGTGATATTAAATCCGAATTGCCGTTGAACATTATGGTGTATTTGTGTGTTCTACAACTTGAAATCACTGATTGCAAGTTGTCATTTTATCAATGATGTGCTCTAATTGAGTAGTAGTAGTAGTCCTCACATAGGATGTGACAGTCAAAACCTGACGTCAACTCAATATTTCTAATTTGATGGGTATGAGATCATAATCACTATATTTATTTTAAACCTCTATATTGTTATCGTAAAGGGGTAAAATACTCTGAACCTGACGATGATCATTAAATTCGTTTTAAGATCGCATCGTTGTTATCTCTATTGTTATGCCCCATCTATGAACTGGAGATTATATATTCATTTTAAACATCTTTATTGTTATCGTAAAAGGGTAAAATAATCTGAACCTGACGATGATCATTAAACCCGTTCTAAGCTCGCATCGTTGTTATCTTTATTGTTATTCCCCATCTATGAACCGGAGATTATAGGGTTCAAATTGAGCTGAGTTAAATATATAATTGCCAAGATTTGACTTGACTTGAGATTGATTCAAGTCTATAATTGCCAAGATTTGTCTTGACTTGAGTTTGATTTAGGTTTGGAGGAGTCTAAACAAACATTTTTTAAAAAAACTAGTCTAAACGTACATTTAGTTTGAGTTCAATTCGATTTGGTTCTTTTCCTTCTTATCACAAATATTTATTAAAAATTATATTTACTCATATTAAATAAAATATACACCTAATTAATTATTAAATGAGTCAACTTACAATTTCATCAAGCTTAATATATTTAACAATAAAGATCATGTTGCTCATTAAAAGTTAGTGATGGCGAAAATTCTCAAAGTCGATGAGGACTCAGTTTTTTCAACCCGTCAGAATAAAAGAATTTGATATCATCTCATAAAGATGGCAAAATATTTCAAATCTAACCGAACCCATTGACGTCTCTATTAAAAACTCAACTCACTTCGAGTTTTAATAATAAATAAAGAGTTGTAATATGTCAAAGTCAAATCCCTCCCAGGTGAAAAAAATAAACGAACCCAAGTCCAAGGACTAACAGTGTAAAAAAACAACAATCAAAGGACTAAACTGCTTGATTCCTCTTTCTTCTTCCTCTAGCTCTGTCACAGAGAAGCTCTCACTTCTCAGGCCGCCATTTTCTCCGCCACGATGATTCGGCTTCTCTTCCCTGTGATCTTCTCGGAAACGGCGCTGATATTTCTGTTGATGTTCAACGGCAGTCCCAAACTGTGGGATCTGCTGGTGACGGCGCTGGACGAGCTCGGTCGCGGCCGCGGACCCGTCGTGATCAAGACCATCTCCGGAACGGTCTCCTTGGTGCTCCTCTCCAACGTCTACGGCTTGGTGAAGATCAGGAACCGCTCGGTCGAAGAAGGCGGTCTTTGTCTCACTGACCAGGTCCTCATGGCTAGGCACCTCCTCGAATCCACTCTCATTGGTAAAATTTTTATGTTGATTGCTGAGTTATCGTTTCGGTTTCTTGGTTTTTGTCTGCGAATTGAATGGTGAGCGTGTTTTTGATGGAAATGCACATGGTCAGTGTAGTGTGTGACCTTGATTGGTGAATTGTAGGTTCAGTTTCTTGGTTTTTGTCTGCAAATTGAATGATGAACGTGTTTGTGATTGAAATGCACATGATTGAAATAGTCATCTGACCTTGATTACTGAGTTATTGTTTTGATTTCTTAGTTTTTGTCTGCGAATTGAATGGTGAACGTGTTTTAATGGAAATGCACATGATCGATGTAGTTATGTGCACTTGATTTTTGCTTGTTTATGTGGAAATGAGTATCTGGACTGGGAAGGCTTGTTCTTTGGATTTGGATATTCCTCTTTTGTTGTGTTGAAGGTTTGTTCTCTGAATTAACATTTTTCATTGGAATTGGAACTGTTATTTGAGATGAATTGATGATTATTTGCTGATAAACATTTCCTTTTGTTTCATTTGAAAAGAGTACGTGTCTTAGATTACAGTACAGTGCTCATAGAAATTACTGAGGATTTAAATTGAAGTGCTTTTAGTTTTAATTTTTAGTTGTTACTCATACCGTTCACAATACTGTTACTTAATTCTCTATTGGGTCAATTTTTGGTGTTTATTACTCAAGACTTTGATTTTTGCTTATATGTTGGAAATGAGTATTGGATTGGTTGAAGGTTTGTTCTTTGGATTTGGATATTCCTCTTTTGTGTTGAAGGTTTGTTTTCTGAATTACAATTTTTCATTGGAATAGGAACTGTTATTTGAGATGGATATATGATTATTTGCTGATAAATATCCCTTTTGTTTCATTTGAAAAGAGTATGATCTTAGAGTACAAAACAATGCTTACAGAAGCTACTGAGGATTTAAATTGATGTGTTTTAGTTTTAGTTTTTATTTGTCACTCATACTGTTCATGATACTATTACTTATTCTCTAGTGGGTCAATTTTTTATGTTTATTACTGAATTATCATTTTGATGTCTTGATTTTTGCCTGCAAATTGAATGATGAACGCGTTTCAATGGAAATGCACATGGTCAATGTAGTATGTGCCCTTGATTTTTGCTTTGTCTTTGGACATCCCTTTTTTGTGTGGATTTGCCATTGAACTTGTGAATTGGTGTTTGAATTACCATTTTCATTGGAATAGGAACTGTCATTTGAGATTAATAGATGATTATTTGCTGATAAACATCCCCTTTTGTTTCATTTAAAAAGAGTATGATCTTAGATTACAATACAATGGTTATATAAACTACTCGCTACTGAGGATTCAAATTGGTGCATTTTAGTTTTAATTTGATACTATTACTTATTCTCTATTGCATACTTAGATAGATTGTTTAATGTTTATTTCCTATAACTGAATCAGCTGTGGTTACTGCTTATGAATTTATTCGTCAGAATCTGGGGTTCCGGGAGGATGATAAATAAGCAATTGAAATTTCTTGTTATTGGTTTGAATAAATTCAAAGGTATCAACTATCAAGCTAAAACTATTGTGGTAAGCTGTTATTGAATTCATTATTCGTGCTGTGTGGAGGTATGATGTCTTACAATTAGTATGTATAGTGTTATATAATTTGTCTCTGTATATCATGTAGGTATAATTACAGTTTACAGAAACCAAGTGGCCTATACTTTATTAAATAAACTGTTTTGTAAGATGTCATTTCAAAAATGTACGTGTCCTGCTGCAGTTGCAAAAAACTCAAAAAAAAGTATGCCTCAAATGTATTTGTGTCACATCGAAGTTGCAAGCCAGTGACACAAGATTCATTACATTAATGTTAAAATCTGTTATTTTCATTTGTAAAGATGTACCCGTCTTCTGTCAGGTTCGGATTTGTGCTCGATTGAAGTCTATTAATCTATCAGTTTTCTATTCTTATGTCAGTTTTTTCCAGATTCTAGGAGAGGCTTGTCGTTTCAATATGCATCCCCACTTGCTCAACAATTTCCCTTTTGACCTTTAAATCCTTAATCTGTTATTTGCAGGAGCTGCTCTGTTTCTCGTACTGATGATTAACAGGCTACATCATGATATTCGAGATATCTGTCTGCGAAGGAAGGAAGTGGAGGCTATAAGGAGACAAAAACTTATATTTGCCTTGAAGGTACAAGCAACCGCATTGCAAACAAAATTTAGTGAGCTACAACGTGAGCTTGGGACAAGAAAGAAAGAGATAACTACTGCAAAAACAAATGCTGTTGCTTTGAGGAGACAATCTGAAGGGTTCCTTGTTGAGTATAACCGTTTGCTCGAGGAGAACAGAAAGTTACGAATCCAGTTGCAGAAACTGGACTTGAGAACGTCGCGTTCAATTCACAAAAAGAACCTCTAGAGAAGGGGGAAATATTGTTTGAGCACTGCATGCCAAATATGTTGTTTTTTTTTCAATTTTCTTTTTCGGTATGATTTAGGTGTTCAATGTTGGAGGTTCCATCTATGCAGAGTGTAGTGTTAGCGTGGAGACAGAAAATATACATGAACAAAGAAACGAAAAGAGGAAAATACGGGTTTCCCATTGGTTTCAATTGTTGATAGAATGGATCGATTTTGGCCGTGAAATTTGTTATATATCATGAATTGATTGCAAAAGAAGATGATCTACTGCTGATTTTGATTTCTTTTTCAGTAGCCCTTATCTTGGAAAGTCAATACCGAACCTTTTCTGCAAGTTAGAGTTCTCATTACAAATTACGGGTGATGCTCAAATAGCAGGTAAGCACAGGTGAACATGCAAGTATTTTTTATCATGATTGTCATATCAGTGGCTGAGATCAACCTTTTGTTTTCAAATCATTACCAAAACTGAAAATAGGATCGTTTTCTTGCAGGAGTCTGTTGGTTTTGATTGCAGTCAAGATCATCAAGCCAAGGAGGACCAGGATCGAGAGCGCTGATAGCACCAGCATCAGTGCAGGCGCTACTCCACCTTTAGACTCTTGTGCGTAAGCTGCAGAGGCCAGAGCAAGGAAGGTTAGCGGGAACGAGTAAGCCCACCATGCCACTGTAAATTTCCTCATAGCTTTCTTGAATAGCGTGGGCCTGCAAACCTAATATTATCAAGAAGTTAACACGATGAACAGTCAGAAGAAGATCTTTTGCTTTGTTAGCATAAACTGTGGAAAAAACGCTTATTTTGTTGTGAACTTACCAGAGACGTGAAGAGGAAGAGAGACAGAAAGAAGAGCATCTTTGATGAAGTGTCGAAAGCTCCTGAGATAGAGCTCCAAGCCAAGCTTGCCATGCTCGGTGCAGCAAAGAACAACGAGAACACCGGCCTCAGCATTGCTGGAAAGCGGTTGACACCCGACAAATGCTGGTAAAGAGTGACGAACAGCACCAGGTAGTGCACCATCCCGAGGGAGAACATGCAGACCGCAATCTCTATCCACCCCATCTGTGCTGCAGCCCCGGCGCCAACCAAGTTCCCGATCACCGATACCTGGCTCGTTGGATTCGCCACCACCGACAAGAACCTCTTGTCCGTGGTAAACCACTGCCCGTAGATCTTGATATCAAGCACCCCTATTGGGATGGCAAAGACCCACCAGAGAGCTTGGTAACAATTACTCTCCGGACCAATCCCTGGCGCGGACTGCAGCAACAGGAGCCACGAGATCCAAGGAGTGTACAAATAGTTGACGCCCACGTGGTGCAAGAACTCGGCCCTCACCGTGTTAAAGTGAAGGAAGCATTTCAGAGCGTAGAGAGAAGACAGAGCTATCTGCACCACGAGTGCGAGGTACCATACCAAGAGAAAAGCCGCGTAAGGGAAGAAGCGGGGCACGAATTTGAGGGCGCGAGCCTCGCTCGTGAGCTGGCTCAAGATCTTCCAGAGGAGGGCCTGGCCGGCGAGAGAGAGGCTGATTCTGAAGTAACCAGCGTGGAAGCGAGTCAAGAACGACGACAGTTGCTTCACCGCGGGCTTGGAGACTGGCACTTGGTGAACAAAAGGTTGTTGCTGAGTGAGAACAATGCAAGGATCAATCACAAGCTGGATCTGTTGTGGTGTAGCTGCTATCTGTGCAAGTTCTTCCATCAGGAAAGCAGGTTAGCTTTGGATTATTTAATGATCTCTGCGTTTCTGGGTTATATGCTTTATATAGATATGAGGATGAAAAGTATAGTCAAAAGGGTGAGGAGTCTTCAATGTTCTAAAAAATACACGGGGCGCTAGTTAGTCGGGCGAAGAGGGCCTTTTGGGATTAGTCTTGAATTAATCAGTTTGCAAGATTAATCGGAAATTAACAGAGAAGTCGGAGATTTTTAGAATATCGAGAGTCTATATTGGATGCACAATGCACCTATAAGTTATTGTGAGCCAATGTTTCTTTTTCTTCTTCCAAAAGTGAAGTGTATTTGAAGAATGAAAGAACAAACATTACAAGTAATCTTCTTGTACTGATCCATAAACTTTCAAATTCACGTTGTTGTCCACTTATATTTTTTTTATCAGCTTTGAATGTATCAGGATTTGAGTTCAAGAGAAGCTATGTTTTTGCAACTGTTGTTGGGACTCGAATGCTGACCTCAGACCATAAGTTCAAGTACTTGACTAGTTGGTTAAACAAGCTTTAGTAAGTAAAACAAGAATCAGCGCCTTTGTTTTAGAAAATGCTAGACGCTAGTAGAGCGGAAAAAACCTTTTGTAAACTAATTGGTGGGTTAGTTAGAAATTAATCGTACAAGTCAAAGATTTTTAGAACATTGATCAACGCACGTAAGCCAAAATCATTATTTTAAAAATTTCCGATTAATCTCCTATTTATTTCTAATTAGTTCTCATGTACAATGATGCAAGACTCTCCCGCTTCTTTGATTAACTCTTGATTAGTCTTTAGAAGGTTCTCTCCGACTAATTAGCACCAAGCGTTTTCTATGACAGTACTCATATACCTTATTCATCCTATTGACGCTTAGAATATCGATCAGATTGATATCCATGAAGCTCGGTACCATTTCACATGCATTTTACCAAAAATTCCAATGAAAATAGCATAGTTTTGACAGAGAGCACAAAAAGGTATAAAACTTTAGGGTTTCAACAAGTGAGAACCACCAAAACTGCAATTCTTCTCCATCACTCTTAAGAAATCCAAATTCACAAGATCTCTTCTCCATTGCCTCTCCACCATTGATCTTAACTTCCTGACGTCATCTTCTTTTTCCTCCATGATCAATCAAAACAAGGAGACAAAGGGAACCTCAGCAATGTCATAGGATCAAACCATTACACATAATAAGACAAGGGAAGTGAAGGTGATGATGATGGGATAGGTACAAGTTGTGGGTTGTGTTTTGTGAGGTGGGATTGGATAGATCACTAACCAAGTCTACTAAGCATTTGTTAGGTATTAGGTTATGCACAATCTCAATAAGTAATATTTTAGCCTCCCATGTACCTAGACCTTAAGAAGAATATGTACGTTTCGCTTTTTCGAGGCACACTGATAGATAAATGGTTTGACGTGTATACATAAAAAAAATTGATTAACAATGATAAGTAGAATTATTTGAAATTATCATATCATGATATTGTATTTAAGTTATTTCAATTTTAAAAGTATCACACTGAGCAGAAGAATTCGATACAGTATCCTAATTTTATGTCCCATTTCTTAGGGTGATGTTGAGATGGAGCCTATTATTAGTTAGTTATGTTAGGTTATTTTTCTCATCTTAGCCAAGTGGCTTAAAACAAGGGCCCTCAATTATTCTACTAATCATGAAGTTGCCTTTTCTTGGATTGTTGGAAGAAAAAGAAAATAAAGAAAACAACCTTGGAGCCCTTTCAGTATTGGCTTTATCATAGTGTTTCCCCCAATAATCAATGAGATTGAAGATTCCATAATATTTAGTTTATATTTATTATATTTGAACTCGAATTCGAATTTGAGTTTAAGGTTAATTTTATTAAATAAACAACTTTGAATTTGAGTCTGGTTTTTAAAAAATTGATTGACTTGCGAGCCAGTTCGTTTAAAATTAGTTGAACAAAATCGAACCGATCTTAATCCAACCATATGTATATCATATACATTTTAACTTTAAAAATAAATAATTGTATTGAAAATTAATCGAAACAGACTCAAGCCAAGCTGGGTTTGAACTTAACTAGTTTCTTATGTTCCTTACTCAAATTTAGTTTTACAAACTCGTTCAAACCCGAGCAGATCTCGAGCCAAATACCAAGGGATTGCAATATAATATCGTATGCACATGGTGGAAATAAATCATGTAATTCTAGTCCAATCATGTGTATTTGATCTACAAAAAATTAAGAAAATATACTATACGTGTCGATTTACAAATTGATTTATCCAAATCTCACCAATGCTTGTTTGACTAATTGGTTAAGTCTTTGAACTTGGTTCCAGGGGACTAGGGTTCGAGTCACGCTGCGATATCTACATTTATCTTACAATTTTTTATTGGATTTCTCTCTCAACCTCCGTTGGGAGCCCAACCTTATAAACAACCTGCCGATCATAAACAAAATTACCCAAATCTCATTTGGGCGGTCTATGTATCCCGTCTATACGGGAATTAAAGTCCACATCTCGTATTCAAAATATTTTTGAGTATTTAATATGATATTAATATAAACATCACTATATGTTAAATTTAACAGTAACGATTTCGAAAGTGTTAAAACAATATGTATAATGAATTATAATAATCGATGATCATATCATGTATTAGTGTGCATGTGCATCACCCTAAGAGCCAAAAGAACCACTGTTTGTTCCCTTATTATAATACGATGAATGGCTCACCTGAAAAATATGGCTAATTAAATAACCTATTTCTTGATGACCAAACTACCCAACCAAGAGAAGAGGAAGCTACCCAGGTGGGTTTCTAATTCTCTCTGTTGCCGTACAAACCATATAAGAGAACAAACTCCTTTTGTTTTGTCTTGTCACCGTACAAGTAAAAACCAATGGCCACTCACCCATCTAGTTAAATTAAAATTAAAAAAATATCCAACCCAAGTAAAGTATAATTTCACACTTTAACTTAATCAAACTCGTTAAATATAATAATTATATTTTAAACTTAACTAAGCTTAACCAAATTAATATAATTATGATAACAGTTAGCATATTAATTTAATATTTAATTAAATTATATATTTATAACATTTGAAATATAATAATATATATTCAAGAATTCATATTATAATTTGAATTTTTAAAACTTGATACATTTTAACCTTGTTTTGTGTGTGAGTACACTGGGTTAACATTAAACCGGAAGTAATTAATCTCATTAATTACTAATTGAGGTTGGTGTCTATATAACAACACTCCCCAACAGCCGAATAACGCGAACGAATATCAATATTCAGTAAAGAATAACCCGACTAAGGGTAATGTATAATTTTCTTTCATAGTTACAACTCCAGATCATCCTAGGGTATGGTTATGTCTGTCAAACTCTGCTGGATAATCACTATACCTCACGTCAATCTCGATGATTATTGAATAACTTTAAAAAACTTCTTTCTTAACTTATTCACCTGCTTTGGCCAAGTTATATGTTCAACCATAGGATTACTGACAGTATAGAGTTCAAACTCATTATCTAGAATTGATGAATTCACTCTTGATTCGCCAATAATTGAATAGGTACTCAATTATATCCAACTAAATTTCAACTAACATTCTTGTCCACTAGGTGTCTGTCATCAAATTACAACAAGCAATCATGTTAATCACTATGACGATATCAAGCCAAAAGAAAATGATCTACATTTTTCCCTTAAAAGAATTTTCACACTGACAGTACATGTAATATCACAATTTGAAAAATATCACTTTTAGCCAGTTCAATAATCTTATCTTCATATGCATCATCTATATGTACCACTTAATGAATGAGATTCATTAATTTCACTCCATGAGTACCGTCATACATACATTAATTGATCTTTCTGGATCATTGTAATCCTCATACGATAATTCTATGATCAAGAACCATTTAGATCGAACTCTATAATACACGAATCTCATTATCTTAATCCCTATTACGATGTTATGTAAAGCATCTCAATCTTGTAATGTGTTTAACAATTATGGACAATGATTAGGTCTACAACATAATTCCAACAAATATTTTTTCACAAACCGAACCTTAACAAATTAAACTTCGATTCAACTCGTTTGCACTCATGTTTGCATTCATTATAATAAGAGGAGAAAAAACATTCGCAACATATAGCACACAACACTAGTGTACTTATAAATATGACCATGTTTGGTAACAAGCTATGATATTCATTATATATGTTCTCAATTCATACATAGCAAGTACAATATATATGTACATATCATATATATATGATTTGTACATAAACCAATAGTATATGCATATTCAAGACATGTACATAAAACCTCTATGCTGCTTCGGCAAATCCAACCCTAGAGTTACCATAATCAAAGACAGTGTGGTATCGACCCATGAATACATCTCCCAAGATCCTGCATATCAATTGTAAGTGTCATCCAAATAAAATAACAAAAATATTTTGGAGCTTTTATTTTCATCAACAATAATTGCAGGTGTGAGAATTAAGAGTAACGATGAGCAATACTGAAATTTTATTTGGAACCCACCCGAATTAGTCTGTACGAATTTTGAACTCTTCGTATATGATATTTGAGTTTTGGCTATCTGGTTTAAGTCTAATTTGAGCTGCATGTTGGATTAGAGTTTTCTCTTCCGCCTTCTTTATTAGGATTTGATAGAATTATATGTGTTTGGTATACTTTGAATCGATATAGAATCATATGGGATTAATTAGCCCATGTTCAGACTTTGGTGATCTGGTGTCTAGATTTGAACCCATAATTCTTAGGTTCCACATATTTACTTTTCTGGTTAGGATTATAAATAATATACTATTTTAAACTAGCCAAAAATTTGATGATTGTGTACAATTTCTCTCTCTAATAAATACTAAATTACTGTACCTAGTCAATGTATTGTCCATATCATGTAAATTCTTGATTTTTTTGTTTATTGCTTTTATTTCGATTACTTATTTGTTTTGCACTTGATCTTTCTTTATTTGTCCATTTTGTATTTCGTTCTATATCAACAACATTATCTGCGAACCATGTAATTTTTGTGCTGTTTATTAATTTTTAAATTAAATTATTTATTTATTTTGCACTTCAATATTCTTTTGAGTTATGATAACTTAAAAGCTACTGGTTGAGGAAGATTGATTACCAGATGGGTCCATGGGGAGGTGGAATATCCATGCCACTGAAGCCACTCAGACACTCTGCATCTTCACCCTCACCCATCTTCAGTATGTACTGAGATCACAAACACCAACAACACAAAAATGTCACACAATATTTGCAATCAAATGCCATAAACACAGTTGTGTGATGATATATATATGTATATAACGCATACATCATGTGGAGAGAGGTCAAGTTTTTTCCCTCCAATAGTGAAAGAAACTGGTGGCATGGAAGAAACAGTTTTGCAGTCTACAATTGATGCCCCCATTGGGCTTGGAATTCTATCACAAAGCTGCAGTTAAGGACAAGTTAACATGATCATAAGTAATTTTCGGAACATACAAGGTTAGAAGTTCGATCTACCTAAAACTTCAAATTGATAGGTGGAGGTACAAGTTTGTTATTTACACTGGTCTTTTGATTCACATATCATAAGTTGGTCTGAGTCTCCACTAGGGGATGACAAAAATTTTCGAACTCGACGGCGGGACAGTGAACAAGATCACTAAAACCGATCTGAACCTACCATGTTGTCATCCTATGCATAAAGAAGCAAAATATCTTAAAAGGTTTCACTTTTTGAAAATATAATGATGTCTCACTATCATCTGAATTGTTTTTCTGAATTTCATTTTTTTCACATCATGACCCGATATCTATAATCCGACATAGTATAATATGTAGATCAGTACATCTCCTTCATCATCATTCCTACACTCCACCAACTAGGGATGACAAAAATCCCCTATCACAAAAAGGACCCAATGTCCCTTTGGACAAGATAGGGGTCAGGATCACTAAACTCTCTCCAAACCCTCCTTGATTTCATGTAAAAATTCCCGATTCGACGATGATCCAAAATTACCCAATCTGATGAGGTGGGGGACGATATCACATAATCCTCCCAAACCCGTCTCCATTGCCAACCCTACCACCACCGACGCCCCT
Source organism: Geranium brycei (assembly GCA_036897365.1). Classification (NCBI taxonomy): domain Eukaryota; kingdom Viridiplantae; phylum Streptophyta; class Magnoliopsida; order Geraniales; family Geraniaceae; genus Geranium; species Geranium brycei. The sequence goes on along the minus strand of JAYMTP010000375.1, from coordinate 19,225 downwards.
GTATATTATCTGTTTCGGTCCAGGACTCACGGTCCACGTGCAAACCTTATCATCCGGTAAAAATCTTATAATCTGACAATCGTTAAAGTCCAACGCACTAAAACGATGTGAATCAAAAGACTAGTTTAAAGAACGAGTACGAGCTTTCAGATGGATCGGACTTCTGACACATTATAAACAAAGAATGGTGTGCACATGTGTCTCACATGATTGGCATAGGATAATATGTTTTCTTGTGTCTGGTTGTGCATGAGCTGGTTCTGCATCCACACAACTACAGTCTCACAAACAGAACACAGTTCATCACCATCATCAACACCACCAGATGATCTTCCACTGCTCTCACCCACAACACTCTCTATGCCAATGCTGCATAAAAATTCAATGAAACCAATATACTTCATTACATTGAAATACATAAACATAATGTAAGAGAATGTGTTCATATCCTCACCTAACACCATGATCTCCATCAAAAGTGCACAATCCAATCTTGGTGCATACCTTCTTCGGATGTTGCTGCACTAAAACAAGTCAGAAGATGTTCCAAATTGAAGCTAAACAGTGTTATCTACACCTGAGTCTAGCTTTCATGTCGGTTTATATACATATTAGATCTAAGATCTGATAGACTAGTTTTTTGAGTTGAATATGAATTCTTAAGTGTAAATAAGCTTTTTTAGCGAAAATGGCAAAATTATGCTGTATACTATCACACTTTTGAAAGATGGTGTTGTGTACTTTTGTTAACGACAAGAAGTGATGAATTTTGATTTTTTTTGCAAAATGTGTGTATTTGTAGTAAAATGACAAAATTTTCCCTAAAATGAAGAATTAAGATTTTTTATAAAATAATTTTTAACTAAAAAGTTTGATATTTTTATAAAATTATTTTTTGCAAAATGTTGAAATTTTGATTATTCAAATTTTAGTTAAAAGATATTTTCAGAAAAACTTTAAAAAAATTATTTTTAAAAAATAATTTATAATTTTCAGGAAAATTTTGTCATTTTTGTATAAATACACACATTTTATACGTAACATATTAAAGTTCACAGCATCTTTTTGTCATCACAAACTACACATCACGTTCTTGCAAAATTACGATAGTATACAACATTTTTTTTGTCATTTTCCCTTCTTCATATGTGTGGTCATCTCTAATAAGACCCCAATTCTTGTCAACAACTATAGAATCGGTTAATTACTAGAACCATAGGATGAGCCTGAGAGATTGAGGAGAACATATAAAAGTTTGGATCTAGCAATGTGAGTAGACCGAATGCAACGGAGGGTCTCTTGGTGGGCCTGCTGTTAATGGGCCTGCAGATTTTGCTGCTGGGCATGTGTTGGGCCCTTCTTCTGGAATCATAAACGGGCTGGAGTCTTGTGTGGAGGCCCCTAATGCTAACAATGATCACAATGATCTTTATGTTCTTCTTGCTACTCTTATTTTCCATGCCAATCGGGTGATGAAGCCTCGTCTGAAGAGAGGATTGACTCCAAGAACTGAGTTTTATTTATTTATTTTCTGTTCTCATTCTTTTCTACGTTTGTTTCTTGCTTTTTGGTTTTCTTTCCCTTTTCTTTTTCGGCTTTGTTGTATTGGCCGCTGTGTGCTTCTTTCTTGTGAGTTCTTTTTGGTTTATTTAATAAAGTTTGCTGATAAAAAAATGTATTTTGTTGAAGTAGAGGCTCATGCGTACACGAACGTGAAAGGAAAATAAGTCCCACGCGTACATGAAGCATGAGAGGGAAAATTTAAGTTAATCCTACATTGAAAAGAAGTGAAATAAAATGGGTGTATATAAAGGGTGGGGTCAAACCCAACTAATAGCTTGATCTTTTAGTTGTGGAGCCCGTCCCGATATGTAAGCCCAGTTTTACATGGTATCAGAGCAGGCTGATTTGAGCATGTGTTGGTGGGTTCCCCGTGCCTACGCCCCCCTGTGGACTCCGGCCCATATGCAGAAGTCAAATCCTGCTATGGCCCACGTGTAGACAAGGCTACACGTGTGGGGGAGTGTTGAAGTAGAGGCTCATGCGTACACGAGTGTGAAAGAGAAATAAGTCTCACGCGTACATGAAGCATGAGAGGGAGAATGAGAATTTAAGTTAATCCCACATTGAAAAGAAATGAAATATAATGAGTGTATATAAAAGACGGGGTCAAACCCAACTAATAGCTTGAGCTTTTAGTTGTAGAGTCCGGTCCGATATATAAGCCCAGTTTTACATATTTGAACTTAATGCGTGGATGACTAATGTAATGTCATAGATGGTATATGAAGTTAATGTGTGGATAACTATATATATATACACATAGAGAGAGAGAGAGAAGCTTACCAGAGATACAAGCATGCTGATAATATCTGGTCCATACTGCTCCACAACTTGCTTGCATGCCATACTTACAACTCCAGTGGCTCCAATGGCTTCATTTATCATTGTAACCACAGCCTGCAACACACACACATATAAACCAATACACTGTAAATCCTTATAACTGCAATGTCAAGTCATTGTTATGTTAAACAAATGTTCCTCTATGTATATATCCACTTATTTTAAAGCATTTACACATACAGTTGGTCCAACCAGCAATGAAGTTCCAGAATCCACAATTGCTGCACAACCACCCTCACAATACCCTGCATTGTGAAATGTTGTTATAATGAGAAAGACAAATATGCGAAATTAATCGAAATAATAATAAGCAATCAGAAAGGATACTAAATTTATGCGGTTTTTGCCAATAACGTGTTTACTACGTACACATACAGATAAAAATAATTCATGAATTTTGGAGTACAAACACTTACTGAGTTTGACTAGATTATATAATTATTATTTACACTATACTACCACAATTAAACACTTAATGAAAAAATAAAACAGAATATCCTAACCCTCGGATCAAACATCAATTCATGTGTTTCGTCAACAATATGTTAGACTAATTGAAAATCGGGGACTAATCTGGATAGTCGGAGATTTTTACAACACCTAACCAAATGAGTTCGACTAGATACACGAGTAGTATTTACATTACTGCACAATCAAAAAAATAGGAAACCGTAATTTTAAATCCGATCAAAGTAGATTCAGGACATATTCCAACACAATTTTTTTTTACATATTAGAACAAAGACATTGGGTGGAAAGAAACAAGTTTGCTATGAAAGGAAACCGAAGCATACCGGTTGGTTTTCCATCAATAAGAATGTCACCCATGTCGAACTACCAAAAATAGAAAGTTATTTTTCCATTAGATTGGAGAAGACAAGAACATGAAATACCACAAACAATCAATTGATGTTGTTAACCTGCCAATATCCTTTTTTTGTGACAGGAACATAAGTGTGATCACCATTGTAGTGGTCGGGGTCAGCCCCACCAAACACAATCTCACCACCTTCTTCTTCCTCTGGTTTCCGGTTCAGCCAGAAGGAGAACACTGGTTCGTTGATTAGACCTTGCTCAATCATGTTATACCTGCAAATATTGCATTAATATTCTTCCGGCCTTAATGAGAAAAATAGTATTGTTAGAAAACCGAATCGCCTAAAAGCTTAAATTGATAAGTGGGTGTTAATATTTTTGTTATTTAAAATGGTAATGTGGGTTCAGGCCGGATTGATTTTTTATTCATTGAAGGGGCTTTATAACCGTGGGACTGAAACATAATGACTTTGATACTATGTTAAAAGAATGAGTTGATAGGCAGAGGTCAAGACTTGTTATTTTGTATCGGTAAATGGTTGCATTTGCATTAAAATACTTTTGTGGAAAGGACTCTCCATGTGGACCGCGGGCCTCTAGCCCAAAACTAATATCGCAAAGGATACGTGTAGATACACAATCAAGCTCTAATATCATGTTATAAGTCCAATCCACCTACAAGCTCAAGACGAGAAGTAGAGGTCGACTATTGTTATTTAATAAACTAGTAAGTGGGTGCATGTCGGATTGAAATTTTTGTGTGGAAGGGGCTCTATACGTAAACTGTGTGCCTCTAGCCTAAAACATAACGACATGTGATATGTCTAGATATACTATCAAGCTCTGACACAATGTTATAATCTGATGATCTATCTAGAAGTTCGAGCTGATAGGAGGAGATAAATATTTATTTTTATTGGCCGATTTTTTTTTTTTTTGAAATGACTCTACGTGTGAATATGTTTTGATTCACTGTCAATTTCTTATACATGTTAAGAGTTAGGGATAATTGCAACTAAGTATACTTGTCGAAACCACTTTTGTATGTAGGCACACTTAGCTTTTTTTTTAGCTTGTTAGATTACCTGAAAATTTTATTTTTGTTCTGCTTCTAATTCATGTCACATATTCAGACAAAATTTTAGGTGTATTTATGTGAAAAATAGTATAAATAAAAATTTTAGGTGACCTAAAAAAGTAATAAAATATTAGGTGTACCTAGCTAACATCAAAATTATCCCTAAAAGTTAATTCTCACTTAGAAACTCAAACCAATATATGTATGTAGAGACTTATTAATTAAACCAGTAATAAGTGAGTCTGTGTCAGAATAAGATATATCGGTCAAATAGACTTTGCACGTGAACCGTTGACTTCTGACCCAATCATAATGACATAGAGGTAGATTTACACTATCGAATCTCAATACATATTAGAAGTCATATATCTAAATGCTCAAACTAATAGAAAGTGGTCCGAATTTAATTTTTAAACCTGTACATATATACACACACATTTTAACAGAAGTACTATAAATATTTTAGCAATTAATTAATGGTGAATATTTTGAGCATACCACACTGGTTTAGCATTTCCAACAGAGATCTCTTGGAAACCAAGGCCTAGTAGACCATCAAACTGAGCCGCCGCAAATGAGATACCTGGCTCACTTGTTGCTTCTATCAATTCCTACATATCATGCATGCATGTGTAATTAATTAATATATAGCCCACTAATTAATTAATGCTATATATATAACACACTAATTAGTAACTAGAACAAAATAAATAAATACTAAAGCTTAATCATCATTACCTGATTCTTCACAACTATGTCACCAATTCTAACGTTGTCATTACTGAAGAACCCAGAAATGGACCCACTTCCATAGTGAATGGAAGCAGATTTCCCTGCACATATGCCACAAAACAATGCTCATTATTTTTAACATTATATGAATATGTACTCTTAAATTAATCATACATGTTGCATGTGAGCGTCTCAAGTCCAAAACATGTAAATTTACAAATTTAAATTTTTATGCGGGTCGGATTTTAATGTAATATTATAACTTGGATCATCATGATTCGGGTTCGGTCATACGCTTGGCTATTCACATATGTTTGCACGTAACTAGGGGATTAGTTTAAATAACAACTACGAGTCTACTTATAAATTAAAATTTCTACTTATAAATTAAAGTTTTTAAATGAATTGAGTTTTAATATGATATTGGAACCGGAACATTAGCCGTCATGATCTGGGCCTGAGGCCCACCTGAAGTGTGACGATACTTTCATATCAGCATGCACGTGAGGGGATCAACTTAAATATCAGTATGGATTTTCACTTGTGAGGGGATCAACTTAAATAACACTATCGATTATAGTTATGATAGGTACTTATAATATGTTTAACCATAAATGCACATAAAAAGGAGAGGGAGAGACATATGAAAGAGAATGACATGAGTAGGTGGAGAAAACAAAACAAACCATTCTTCTTATAGGAACTTGATTTGCTTGAATCATACTTGGAATGCAAAAAACATGCAACCTGCACCAAATTAAATACCCAAAACCATCACTTCTCTATCTGTACGTATCACTCACTACATTTAAGGGAATGGTTATTCTCAACACCAATGCAATTTGCGTGTCGTTGAGTATAGATTCCATAGCCGACGTACAAAGAGGTGCATTCAGCATATGAACTTTTTATACCTTGTTGGGGAGAATCGAGTCTTACTTACAAGGAAAACCTACATACACATTAGATCTCATATATGACCTAAAAGACTAGCCTATGAGGTCTTGGTTCCAATGTCTGTATAAACTTTCCTTATACATCGTACTCTTCCGATGTGGACATAAACTCACATGTGAAATTCCTAACATATACCTGACGTACACACTAATGCGTCGAGTTTTAAATCTTATTGTCAATAAATCTTCTTTTTACCCGCATGCAGGTTATGACATGGTCAACAGTCAATCAGTTCCCGTCAACAGATTCACGACAAAACGTGTTAATATGTGTCGACTAATAAAATAAAAGTCAAACTTTAACTAAGATCTGTCTTCTAGAATATATATGTATCAAGTATGAGTTCATATAACCGACACACTCATATATCCGATGAGACATTACTTAATATCTCGTTGGGATATGGTCAAAGATCTACTTGGCTCTCTCCGACCCACCATAACTATACGCACATAACTTTATGTGTGCATACCTGACGCAAATGTGACCATTTCCCACATCAAGAACATTGAGAAAGGTTGATTCTCCACTGATATAATGTTTCAAGACAATATGTTGCACTTGAAGAACATTGTCTAACAATAACTTTACTATTCAAACATTATTCGATATTCGTATGATTAGAAAATAGTAGATTATGAATTGCTGATAAAAAATATTAAAATTATAAATATACCGCTCACCGAGAAATAGCACTGGGACGAAGGGACCCACATGTTGGAGCTGCCCGTATCAAAAATGACAGCAAACTTCTGAGGAGGAGTGCCCACAGCAACCTCACCATAGTATTGAGCATCCATGAAATTTTTCAAGGACACAAGACCATTACCATCGGAGTCCCCGAGTTTTTCATAATGTTTCTTGATAGCCTCTCCTAGTGAGTTCTTGTCGACCCGCCGGGCGAGCCAGTTATCGGGATCGGGTTTCATCTTCTTGACCCGAATATTGATCAGACCGTTGTTTAAGGTGGCAGAGGCCAGAGAAAGGAATAGAGATGAAGTGAATAGACACAACACACTTGTTGTGGTTGCATGCCCCATGATGACCTATAATAAGTACAAAATGTTACATGCAAAAATATTTATAAAATAGCAAAGCTAACTAATGATCATTTAGGATTAATTTTTTTCTTGCTGATAAAAAAAATTTAATTATTGTTATTCATTGGGTTTGTTCTTCCAAACCCGACGAATATATTTGTGTTGAGTTTATTAAATAGACATATTTTGGGAGTTTGTGATTACATACTCGACGCGCACATAATATGTTCGTTGAGTATATGGTACAACATACCTGACGGGTAGGTTATAAAACCCGACTCCATGTGCGTCGGGTACAGGCCATTGGTATAAAAAACAGACCTGACAAACATTGAACATGATCAGTTGGGTAAGTTGTACCCGACTATTTACCGCTCCCGGATGCACGTGGTCAGGCCGACACACTATTAAACCCACCCAAAATCCTACACCGTTTTCATCTTATAGAGTAGGGATGACAAAATCTCTGAACCCTACCAAGATCTGGTATCTCTGGTCTGTTGTTGTAAGAGACGGGGATCACTAATAAATCCACCTTGAATTCTCTCTACTTCCATCATATAGGGAGGCAAAATACCTAAACTCGACAAAAATTTGATATTACTGATTCTTGAGGGACGGGATCGCTAAATCCGTCTCAAACCTAAAGACATGTTATTATATTATAGAGACAAAAGATTTCGAACTCATACAAAATCAAGGAGTATCAGATTTACACAAACAAGATAAACAAAATGAACGAGTATCAACAATCTCGAACCAAAAGAAAAAATGATGTGACAACATACCAAATAATATCTGAAAAGCAGCTGGAAATATAGAAATGTGAAGAAATGAGAAGAGAGTGTATATATAGAAATGAAAAGTATGTGACTTAAAGTGAGACTATAGATTGAAACTACCACAACTTGGCTCAGCTTCATCTCCGCCGTTGGATCTTCATTGAGGAAAAGCATGACTCTACGTACGTAGGATGGTTAAGCTTTTTGATAAGCATATACATGTAGTTCTGGTTTTGAGTACAAGAAAGATTTACATAAATTCAGGTTAGTTAAGCACGATTTAATTATTTGATAACTTTATCAAATAAACTTTAATTAGAATATATATTTTTAAAAGGGACAAAACATGTGATATAATTAGATGTTACGTGTATGCATATGCTATAATTCATTATGTAATTCCTTCTGCATTTTATAATTTCAGGATTTCTCTCTTTTTAGTTTATATTACTCGCTGATAAAAAAGGAATGATAATTATGTTTATAAGAAAATTTCATTCGGCTCAAGAATAAATTGGTGAAAAAGTTATTTTGGTTTGCAACAATTCTTTTCTATTACAGAAGATTATGGCTAAAGTGTCATGAACTAATTAAGTTTCATTGTGTCATCCACTACCATCGTTGATCGTGCAAAATAGTAGTTGCTAGGACGTAGCTTGAGATGGAAAAAGTGTTTCGGGTGAAGGAGGCTCTCACTTAGACAAAGGCAAAAGAAATATACACCGATTGTATTTGCTTGAGACTTACCGTTTGGTAGTGTTGTAAGATACTTAAGGCTCGTCAGTTATGTGTGTCGATTGTCAATTTATATTTAATTAATTGTATGATATTTTGAGTTTAAGATAGACATGCACGTGATAGCTAGCGGGTCAGTTATAACAATTCATTATTACGTGTGGTTCTTTAATTTAGCTGGATTGAACCAGTTAGTTATAAATTTTTAAATATGTTAGTAAATGTGCAATACCAATCTCTTTTATAGTAAGAATATTTTCATTTGATGTGCAAAAACTTCAATAGATCAATCAATCTCCTCTGTACATGGATTATTGGAAGACAATTTAACTCATCATGTCGGCCAAAGTTTGACTATATATTTCATTAACTCATGATTCCATTTTTCCTTATTGGTCCTTATAATTATGTATTCATTCACATACATGAGCTGCTTTTGCATGTAAAGGGCTTCACTTTATATAAAATTACGGGAATCAAATATTGTAAATAAAATGACAGTTATTTTATATAAGGGGAAATGACAGATTGTTACACTCAAAAGATATGTTTTCTAACTTTAATATACCCAAGTTTAAATTTATCTTTTCTGCTCACTCGATTGGCCATTTTTTTGTCCAGTTACTAACAGAGTTAGTTTTTTTGTAAAAAGACCAAAACGCCCTTCAATAATTTTTAAATTCTCAAATCAGTGCCACTGTACGTTAAACTTTCCCCAACTTCCTTACCATCTACAAAGGGGATTTGTCAACCTCACCCACCTTCCAATCTCGACTCCTACTTGAAATAAGCTCTCTTGTTCAGATGCATTCAAACTATAGCAGACAAAAACAACAAAATATTTGAATCCCATTTTTGTGGTTTTTTCAATAGTTTCATATTTGACCATATTTTATATATGAACACGTTCAGGAATAAATTTTGAACATTTGGCTTTGAAATTGATAAAATTGGAGTACTGTGGGCAAAGATATGGCCAAAATTCAGTAAAAATTAAACAAAAAACGAACCTTGCCATGGCAGATGCGGGAGGTTGAAGATATAAGGAACGGTGTCGTTTTCTTGGATATTAGTAATATTTTTATCAAAATGTATATTATGGGAAGTAAAATTAAACAAAATCAGATATTACTTCAATGGTTTGGGGTGCTGTTCTTGACCAATAGTCAGTGTATCAAACCCCAGAACCGCAATTTTATTTTGAAAATCGGAACTAATGGTCGTTTCGTCTTCTGGAAAATGAAAAAAATGTTCACACAGCCGAGGATCGAACCAGAGCCCTCCTGGATACAATAGGTGCTCGGTACCACTAGGCTAGCATAACCTTTCAGGTATTTTTTAATTTATTTAATATATATTCATTATGTGAAGGCCGAATGGAGAAAGACTGGCACTATTCTGAAAATTTGAAAGGAAAACAAGGGTATATAAGTCATTTATGCAAGGGTGTTTTTGTCATTTCTGTAAAAGTTATTTAAAAAATAAATAAAAATCAATTTTTTAACACCGTTAATGGATAGGACAAAAAAATGTCAAATTGGGTGAGCGATAATGACAAATTTAAACTTGAGTGTATCAATGTTAGAAACGGATTCTATTGGGTGTATCAATTTGTACCCCTTATTTTTATATACTTTGAGCAGCAATGAATCAAATGGACAATAAAATAGTAGAAGTATCAACACTAACAATGTATGCATGAAAATTATAATGGGAATATAAGTCGCATTTAGCCATACCTCTGTTGATGGTAAGATGTCACCACTAGACCACAACTCCAACCCACCCTTAACAGTGACATTGCAGGGTCTGGAAACGGTAGTACTTGGCCCTTGCAATGAAAATATGTATCTCAACACAACAGCTCATATTGTGATAAATGGAAATCAAAGAATAACTTGTCATAAAAGGTTCAAGAACCAAATTGAATTCACAGAGCTTTCTACAAACCTGATGTGTTCTCTGTGCTATTTCTTCCATTACTTTGCTCAACTCCATTAACAAGTGATGCATTTGAAGTTTTTGAACTGGCCAGCCTCTCATATGAATCAGCAAGTTTACTAATCCTAGACATTTCATCCACCATAGATGTATTACCTTGTTCGGTAATACCAACGGTATCATTTTCATGCGCGATACAATCAGCATCAAGGGAACCAATTCTGTCCCCATTTATCAGCCATGTTCTACAAGAACTTGATTGTTCAGGTAGAATGCTTGCATCTTCATGTGTGGAAGGATTTATTTGTTTAGAATTAATTGCAGCAGCAACAACACTATCACCAGGACTGCAATCAGTCTCGCCAACACTAGCAGCAGTACCTTTTATGCCATGATTCTTGGCTTTCACAGCATTTTCAGTATCCTCGGCACCCTGAGGTCGTGAAGGAACATCAAGCATGGGCTCCAATAAAGTTGTCCAAATCTTCATCACTTTATCCAACTGTTCAGTTGTACAAACTTCGGCACAAGAATATTTAATGAGCTGATACAGATCTTCATGGATCTCTGGATCAGGATAACCAAATTCCTGATTGGGAATATCATCTCTCCTATTTCCAGCAGCAATAGCCTGGAGCACACCACGCTTCTTTTCACTTATTTCTTTGATCTCTGCTAGTAAGGCTGTGAAGATAACAATGAAGCCATGAGAACTGGGGAATCCATGTATTTTGGGAGTTCCAGGGATATTCTATTATTATTACATTGAATATGAACATGATAGTTAATTTGTAATTACAGCCCATTTATTTAGAAAAGAATGTTTAATAGCAATTGCAGTTTAAAAAGAATAAACAAAGTAAGCAGTGAGATGATCAATATCAAATTAGTATATTATGATTCTCATAATACCAATGATTCCAAGTAGTAAATCACCTTTTGTGCTCAAGCTCTTCATATCTTGTTGTTTGAAACAGAAACTTCGATGATCAAGCGATTTATGATGATTTTTAGCATAAATTTTAGCCCAGACTTTGTTGAAATCAGCACGACAAACTTCCCATTCTTCTTGTTTTTGCTTCAAACGAGTTAATATAACTGGCAAAGCAAGAGGTGCATTCTTCTTCAACATGTCGATTACATCAAGCCCGTGATCACCATACAAACACTCGATGCACCTTAAATTCAGAGCTACAATATAGATGTTTCAAATGAAATAAATCAAAAAATAAGCTCATAATACATGAAAAACTATCCTGTAACTGTGTGCCACAAATCAGATTATAACCTGTAAGGTGTTCCTCAATGCGGATTGGACTATCAAGTCTGTCTGTTTCAGTTGAATTATCATTGATCCTTTCTAATAGTTCTTCGATACGCTTAGTTGTTGCATTGACATACCCTAACAACATGTCCAGCTCAAACCTGGCATAATTAAATAAAGATTGTCACCCAGTGAAGCAAAAATTTAAAAAAGTATTGATAAATATGTCAAGTGATACAGGAAAAAATTGAGAAATCACTAAAAGGATTCTCAATATTATATGAAACGGTATATATTATAGCTATACCAAATTAAATGGTAATGAACAATGAGAACAGCAAGCAAATTAAGTCCTGCCATCATTACTTCATGCAGCTACAACATTAAGTCACACAGGTAAAGCAGAAAAGGGAAAAAGTTACAGGCATGCTTCAACCTGTCATCTTCACATCGAAATAGGCTTTCTTCATACTGGTTTTTGCGCATGTGTTTAAAAGAGTAGTCCTCACTTCCTGAAGTGACAGATACCCAATCGTCATTCAGTACTTCTGCAGCAAGCTCTATTCTCTGGCTTGCTGAAGCTATTAGACACTGCAGGCAGAAACATAATAACGATAAGAAAATCAATGATATCAATATATACAAAAAGAAACACCCCCTCCATCCAAAATGAGTGTCCGGCCAAACTTTTAAGAAAAGTCAATTGTTTCCTTAAACTGCATACAATGCAGTCAATTCTTTCACCTTTTCATTCAACTTACGTTCATCAGAGTAGAGTGAAAAGGAAAAGGTTGACTGCTTTAGTTTCTTGAAAATGAACATACATTCCAAGATGAACAAAAACTAGGGCACTATATAAGGAATGGAAGATGCAAAAATTATAGTGAGGCACAACATACATTCTTTGGGAGAAGACGGTAGCTAGGGGTACAACGCTCACAGTTAGAGAGGTCAAGTTCTTGAATGGTTTTTGACATATACATATCTTTTGTGGAACTTAAAGTTATCCTGTGACCTCCTACATCTTTATTTCCAAAGCCTACATTTCTGTCCCTTTCTCGGTTTTCTGGATCTTTAATTCCATCTCTCTCGCGGTCTCGATGTCTATCCCTGTCCTCTACCTTCATCGATCTGGGTAAATGCCCATCATTCAACAAGTAGTCTGCAATGAACGAGAATTGTAAGATTATTGCTGTGGAAGTTGGCAAATCAAAATGCATCCACCAATGATTGGAACCTCAAGGTAAGAAAATGAAAGGCAGTAGAGACACATTCAACTGGCAGTCTTTTGGTGATGAGCCAAGAGATCCAGTATTAAATCCAGCTTATATCAGTTTGACTATCCATCTTTCAATAGCCCAACCGTATGATATGGTTAGGCAAACTGCCATGTTTGACCTAATGTAAGCCGGTTTTGATCTCAGATCTCCTGGCTGCTCCATCACAAGATTGCCAGATGAGGACGTCCAATATACAGTGTGAGGTTCGCATCAATGATTTAAGGGAAAAGTACTGATAGCTATCCCCAACTACACACCGTTTCCACATAGCCATCCCCAACTGAGATTTGTGTCACTTAGCTGAACTAAGAGATCATAAATTCCCACCCGTTAAATATTTGGATGGAAAATGTTAATCTTGACCGTGAAAAGAAGAAAATGCACCTGACTAGAAATCTAATTTTCAGATTTAAAATCTAATTTTAGATTTTAAAATTAAAATTTTAGGTCCGAAAATTTGATTTCGAGTCAGGGGCATTTTAGTTTTTTTTACTTTCAAAATTAACATTTTCCCTCCAAATATTTAATGGGTGGGAATTTATGATCACTCAGTGTAGATGAGTGACCCAAATTTAGTTGGGGATGACTGAAAATTGCGTTTAGTTGGGGATAGCTATCCGTACTTTTCCCATGATTTAAATAGTGTCCAAAACTATTCATCTAATTTGAAAAATATTAATCTCTGGTAAGCAATCATGTCTGTTACAATGGAACTGGATACCATGTACTTAGAGAGTAACACCACTTACCTTTACTCATGACATTTTTAAGTAACCCATCTGCAGGATTGAATTGGATTAGATACAATACCGATAAAGCAGCAACTTAAAGCATCAGTTTAGAACAGTTACCAATGTTTTCACAACGTGCCAAAAATTCTTTGAATCCATCCATAAGATCTGGAAATCTTCCAAGTAAATTTCCCACCTGGGATGAGCACCGGTGTAAGAAATCATCATTCTAATCAGGAAACTATTTTGTCATACCTACATAATCATGTCAGTTATCAATGGTTTTGATTGGAATATTTCTCAGATAGTGTGCCTGATATTCATTTTCCCTAAGCTATATATCTCTCAAGAGTTTATAACAATTATTATGGAGTTATTCAAGTTGATCTCAAAGCACTAAAAGGTGGATTTAGTCCAACAGAAACAGGGTTGCTAAGTAAGGCGGTAACACCATACCACTTGCAAGCCATACAAGCCACGCGATTATTTGTTTATTGTTCTAAAGAAGTTAAGTTAGTTATTCAGGTCATGCTATAAACTTCGAATCAATTGACTGGCATTAGATATTAGCTGCAATGACAAACCGGTATATGTCATCCAGCATAGTTTGAAACCAATACTGACCATAATGGGTTTAAGGTCTACAACATTACAAATTTATGAAAACAGACATCGGGAAGACTGCTGACAGTTGATCAGCATTTTATTTCCTTTCATCCACATTTTTCCACGAAAACTGAACATGTGATACACCTTTCCATTAGGCATCCTTTATTACATAAAAACGGATATGGTCAATCACAGGAACATCTATAAAATATTGAACATTAATTTAAATTAGAAAAGTATAATTTATGTATTTATCACTCAAACAAAACCTTCACATGCTAATAATGAGATCTGATGATAAATCGAGCAAATAATTTAGATGTGTTTATAAGACATACCAACGACATTAAATCTGATCTTGAAATTATGCCATTGCTATAGATATTAAGGATCTTCAGGAATTCCTGATAATCAACAGGATTACGCAGCTTCTCTTTCACTTTATTACAGAAGACAAAATCTTGGTTGTAAGCACCTGCGGCGACAAGGTCTGAGTAAGTAGTAAGTAACTGGGGAAAAGATAAAAGCGGCTACGAAAACAATCAGTGGCAAGAATGATGTAAAAATAGTTGTCCCTATATAAAACTTCATTTCAGAACACAAAATAAAATAATGAAAGCTCTGCTCAATATTTCCAAAGGAGAGTATAAGCATCCCGAAATGGTAGTGACAGGCACGAAAGGCCTACAATGCCATCACAGGGTAAATGTGAGACTTGACAGCAGTTATGTGTGTATCCAAACACCTATTATAATTAGTAACTCACTTTTCACAGATTTTTTATCATCACAGGAAGAGGACAGTGAAACGGGAGGGTTTCCAAAGTTTCCATCGCCTTGCCCACCTGATTGCAGTTGTTCATCTTCAAGCTTACGCCCAGATTTCCTTTTGGACTGCAAGTTTTGCATATTAAAGTCCCTATTTTCATCAAAATCTCGGTCATCCCGTTCTCGATCTCTCCTGTCTCTGTCTTCTCTCCTTTCCTTCTCTTTATCACCATGCCGTCTTTGCTCTTTGTCTAGTTTAATCTTGAAGGCTCTATCATTGTCTGGATCAGGGCGTTTAACACTGAAATCCCGCTCAGGATGTGATGCTGTAGTCCTTTCTTTCTAGCAAGGATACACAGATACAGCGTGTTAACTTTATATAATTAGGACAGGCAGATACACAGACGGAGTAAACTACCTTGTCAAGATGTATCTGCCTAACTGCAGAGGCAGAATTCTTCTCTCGTAGCATGGGAGTTCTACCAGATGGGCCATCATGAGCTGAGGCTGCCGTTGGAGTAACTGGTAAGAATTTATTAAAATCTGAAAGCAAATCTGGGTAGTCATGAAAGAGTGCAGCAACCTGGAAAAGGTCATAATATATTTATAGCTCATCTTAAGAAAAGGAAAGTATGAAATAAAATATCAACCCCTGGATTTAAAAATGTAAGAACTAAAATCAAGACAAATGTTAAAAATCAGAAGCAATAAACACACCTCCAGATAAACATCATTGATGGACTTCTTTCTCTTCCCGTACAAATTCAAAATGTCTATAAATGTCTTATAGAAACGATCATCACCTTTGAACCGATTCTGCAATGTGGTAATGTTTTATGTTAAACCCCAGAACACAAGCCTATCATCTCAAATTCAGCTATGACAAAATATAAAATCCAACCTTGATTTTATTCACAAAACCCATAGCTTCATCAAATTCAGCAAGTTTCTTTTGATGAGGTTGTTCTTCCTCGGGCGGGAGGGTGATCTCAAAGCCCTTTGGCAAGAAGGCATTGAAACCCAAAATTAGGTTACGATGCCCTTTGAATAATTCCTTCACCCTCGCTGTGACACCAGCGGTATCAGTTCTAAAATAAACATTGAAGTGTGAGAAAAGCTGGAACAGTTCACTGAACAAACGACTATAATGTGGAACATCATATAGTGTGATCAAACCTTTGAGCCTTGAAATCTTTCATAATTTGAAGAAATTCATCATATTTATCCCTTTGATCTTGAAACATTTCCTTCACGGCATTGAGATAAGAAAGGGCGTCATTGGATGTTGGCTTCTGTGCCGCTCCTCCACCCATCGGTGATTGCCGAGAGCTTCATGGTCCATCAAACATCAAACGAGTAAGTTAACAAGTAGGTTGGGTGATTCATGACCTCTTCCAGTAGATCAACGTAAAGACAGTAGTATTGACACAAATTTGAAACTTTATCTGAAAATATAAATCACACATTCTCCCAAAATAGGTTTAATATTGCTATTCCCAATTTCTCCAGTATCCTCTAGTTCTAGCTGCCCAAACTAGACCAACAAAAGAACATACTCCCATTTAACTAGGAGATACTCATCAAAATCAATTTTTTTACACAATTGCCTACCAAACTTCAACTAAACCATGACCACATACTAAAGTAGCTTAATCTAAACAAACTTAGATAATCAGAAACAAAAATTAACAAAACCATACATGAACACGAGAATAATCACAAGTACATAAGACCTAACTAAAATGGCAAGCAACTCACCCTTCTCCACGAGAAGAGACCATAGGCCGTTTTTGCTGAGAGCCTGTATACAACTCCTCTCTGGACCTCTTCATCTTCTATCTGATGAAAAAGAAACACTTTCTTCTTCAGCAACAAATCATGCTCTCAACTCCGATTCCAACCAGAAATTCTAAAATCAAAACTCCGCCATTCCAACACCACGCAGATCTAACCACAAAAATAATTTAAAAAACTCACAAAATCCCCAACTCCAGAATTTTGAATCCGAGCCTCCGGAACGAACAAGATCACCTCCCGACAACACTGAATCCTGCAACGCAGCAAGTAAATCACATTACTTGAACACAAAGGAACCTCGAAATTTTCCAGGAAAAAGAGGCGGAGAAGCGAAAATCACAAAGCACAAACAGAGAAGGAGAGGATCGTCTGTCGAGTCGCGGAATATCAGAAAATCTTCAACAGCAAGCTTCCAACAACACCACAAGCTAAACCGAAACAAAACTGCTGCGAAGATTTGCTCCACCGAAAATCAGAACCAAAACAGTTTGTTTAATCTGAAATTTTCTCTCTAAACAAACAGAGTTTTGAGGTTGCGCTCACAATGTATATGCAATGTGGTGTTGTGTGGGAAATCAAAACTGAAGAAATAGAAGAGAGACGCAGAATTCAAGGGTATATGTGGTAATTTCGACCTGCTCTAGCCGGTCGATTTGTGGATGGGTCACTGGCTGCAGCCGGTTAAGATAGTCCTACGTGTATGGGTTAGGGCTTGTTTAGCGTGGATTTTGTTCCAATTCAGAAGATCAGGGTCCTAGTTGGAAACAAAATTGAATCAAATTTGCGAAGGGCATGAGATGTAAATAAATCAAGGCGACGAGGCTAATTTTGTCCATGTAGATGATTATATGGGCCTTTATGCTTTTTTCTACCCAAGGCATTGCAATTTGGGTAATTAGGGTTTGGGAAAGTCCAAAATCTCTCTCAAGATGTATCAACCACTAAAATTATTGTAATTTAATTCAATACTTATTAAGATATTTCAAAACCACTAAATGAATATTATATATATTCTTTAATTCGCAGCATGAATATTAAAATTATCATGGAAAATTGGAGTAAATATGTTAAAAAATATTGGACTTGTAACGTATTTAAAGTTATGTAGTTTTTTGAGATATATTTTTTATTATTTGAATATAACGACTTCAGTTTTGATGATCGAAAAAACCTAAACTACAATGGATCGAGTAACTTAGGGATGGCTACAGATCAGGTTTGGTCAAACCTGCACCTGCTCACTCTGAACGGGTGCCCGATCCACTTAAAACTCGTTCATTTTGAGTGGGTTTTCGACCTGCTCAAACTCTTCAGGTACGGGTTTTTTCCAAAATCTGAAACCTGACCCAAAAATTAATATAATTTTTAATTTTTAATATATTTTATATTATAATATATAATTTTTATAACAAAAAGTGAAATGGTACGAGTGCAGGGTCGAAATCAGATCGGGTATAGGTCGACCCGCATCCATTAAAAAATATCAGAGCAAGAACCCGAGCTCAGTTCAACCCCGAATTTTCTGGATTTCACTCATTTCGATCAGGGCAGATGATTCGGGTATGCGTCGGGTTCATATTTTTTTGAAATCCCCACATGCCATCCCCATTTTATTCCATTATAATAGGGTTGTGGGCTGAGTTTGGAAGGGAAGGGAAGGGTGGGGTGAGCAGTAACAAAGAAACAAGCAAATATTAATGTGAGACCAATCCAGTAAAGTTAGGCCCATGAATAAACTGAGCCCAGATAAATGAAACATGTATAAGGAAGAGGTTTTTATGGGCCCATGATAATAAACAAACATAGCCGTGTTGGTCATGTCTAAAACATTTGGGCTCGGGCCTATTACGATAAGAGATTTAAATGATGCTGTCACTCCGAACGACGGCGTTTTTCCTGTCATACAAAATCGTCATTTTGGGCCGTTTCCATGTTAGGCCTCATTCTGTACTTTTGACCTTTATCTTGCAGTCCATTAGAATTTGCTCGTGTTTACTTATCTTAAAATCAGTTCTCTAACTTAAACTGTACCAAAATATAATAAATGTCAACTTAACTATATTTATCTGAGATTAACCCTTTTTTTTAAAGGTCGCTACTCTTACAATGCTCGGTCAGTCCTCCCAAATTCACAGACACTCCTAAGACCAATCCCTCAAACTCAAACCCAACCCCCATGAAAAAATAAATGGGTATGACCCTTGGTCACTAGCAATGAGAGCCTTCTTAGACTACTACACCAAATAAGTTTTCCAAATTTCTCATCATTAACGAGTTGTTGTAGGTTGAT